>LNSY01193580.1:0-11324 GCA_002024485.1 Artocarpus camansi
AAAAAAAAAAAAAAAAAAAAAAAAAAAAAAGCAAATAGCAATTACCCAATAACTTTCTGAAAAAATAGATGTCCATAACTAATCAGAGTCAGTTGCTAGAGATGCTTTTTAAAGCTTATGTTGCCGTTTCAAAGGTATAATTGTTAATGGAAATTTCAGGCCCATAAGGTGTTTCATTCACATCTGACCGCTTAAAGATAAGCACAATGTCCGCTTGGTAAGACTTTCTTTTAGTTATACAACATAAACGAATATAAGTAAAAACCTAAAATAAACTTAGGAGAGCCGGTGAGAGTCCCAGGATATGAATGCCCAAGGAGGCCTCGATTTGGACAGTGTAATCTAGAGGATTAAAGTGACAAACAAATGGTTGACCAAAAAAACAAACAAACAAACCAAAACCAAAACAAAACAAGTGGAGGCACTCCAAATTTTAAATCCTACAGTTACCAGTTGCATTACTAGTAAGAATCCAATGAGTCGTATTGCTTGCTTCTTTCTTTTATTTGAAACAAAATAATGCAAAATAAATTTCTCTGTGTGTTTTCTAGAACAGTTTTTGTTTCTAGCTAATTCTTTAAACATGCTCTTGGCTGACGTACACAAATTGCACAATTTATTACCCGTCAACATTTAGCTAGAATATCTAATGAAAGTAAGTTAAGGTAGCATTCAAGGATTGTGGGGAGCAGCCTAGCAAAAGCCTAGAAACCAACACACGATAAGAGTAAGAATGCACCTTTTGTTTAAGGAGGACGATGTCTTCATCCCCGATATCTTTCAGCTGAGGAACTGTGACAATACCCCGCTTCAATTGTTCTAATTCTTCTTTCAAAGAACGAATCTCGTTTTGATATTTCTTAATAAGTGATTTCTCATCGATAATCTGCAGGACCATAGAAGCACTTTGAATGTCAAGGAAAATAAACTTGAAAAAGAAATTCTAAGGAGAAAAAAGAAGAGATAGACTTTGTTCTGTGCTGCTTGAATCTCTATGTGTTTTGCCCGGTGTGCGAATTTCAACGTATTGTGAGTCTCTTCTGAATTGCTTGATGAAGGAGTAACGGTACAAATGAGCTGCAAATTAGAGAATGTGGATGCATAAGAAAATTATAACTAAACAATAATTTAAACATGATAGTAAATAGTGGTATTAGTTGTAATCTTCAACATCATCCACATAAATGGCATCAGGGTTTGCAGAAATATAAATGAGAAAAATCTTACAGATACACGACCATGACCACTTAATGAGGACTGGAGAAGTCTGGTTAATTTAGAGTCCCTGTATGGTATATGAGTGGCCCTTACATCTGTTAACTTTGATATAACCTACGTCACCACAAGTTATGATTGTCTGGGGTGAGTTCATTACATACAACAAATATAAAACTCATATTGAAAATAAATTAAGGCCCATTCTTTTCATCTACTAGCTATGCACTTATAGATGATGTTGCCTAAAAGTTATGAGGAACAACAACTAGACAGTGTAAAGAATTAAAGAAAGACAGGACCCTTCTAGGAATGTAAAAAGGACATGGTATTTGTAGGTTTTGAGAATAAAAAATACTGATTCTCATTAGAAAAAATAGCATACTGATATACAAATATATATAGCCTGAGTTTGTCAATAAATCCTAACCAAATCAGCTACAGATTTGGGATCCTAAAACCCATAAAAAAGGAAACTTCCTAACTGTAATCTAAATCAGTGGATTTAGATTTTTTTTTCTATTTTTTTTTTTTAAATTACGGAAGAAATAAAATATTCTAAACCTAACTTGGTGCCTAAAACTTCAACACCTCCTCTCAAGTTGGTGCATAAATATCAACCATGCCCAACTTGCTAACAAGAAGCTCGAAGTTAGGTCGAAATAGTCCTTTAGTAAGACATCAGTTATTTGTTGCGCTGTTGAAACGAATGGCATACAAATAGCTCCCTCTTCAAACTTCTCTTTTATGAAGTGTCTATCGATTTCCACATGCTTTGTTCAATCATGTTGCACTACATTCTAAGCAATACTGATGGCAACCTTATTGTTACAATACAACTTCATTGGCAAGTTAGCAGGCATCTTCAATTCTTCAAGAATCCTCTTCAACCATAGCATCTCACAAACTTCATGGGCCATAGCTCTATACTCTGCTTCAACACTACTTCTTGCAACCACGTTCTGCTTCTTACTTGGCTACGTGACTAGTTTGCCCCATATAAATGTGCAATATCCTAAACTTGACCTTCTATCAGTTACCGATCCTGCCCAATCAACATCTATGTAGGCCTCTATGGTCTTCTCTGTGGTCTTTTGACAGAGTAGACTTTTGTCTGGTGTGCTCTTCAAATATCTCAAGATCTTGTACACAGCCTCAAGATGTTTCTCATAGGGTGAATGCATGAACTGGCTTACCAAACTTACAGCAAAAGCAATATCAAGTTGTGTGTGTGATAGGTAGATTAACTTCCCTACCAGTCTTTGGTAGCCAGAGGTATCCACCAGGTCGCCCTCCTTGCCGTCTCCAAGCCTCTGATTAGGATCAATTATGGTATCCGCTGGTCTGTAACCACTCATTCCAGTCTCTTTAAGGAGATCAAGAACATACTTCCTTTGTAAGACAAAGATACCATTCCTTGACTTCGCAACCTCCATTCCGAGAAAGTATCTCAAGGATCCCAAATCTTTTATCTTGAATTCTACTGAAAGAGATATTTTCAACCAGTTCATCTTTGCCAAGCCATCCCCAGTGAGAATTATGTCACCTACATACACAATTAGTACGGCAATCTACCCTTCAAACGAATGCCTTCTAAACATTTTATGATCTGCTTGTCCCTGTGTGTACCCCTAATTCTTAACAAATTGAGTAAATTTTTCAAATCAAGCCCTTGGTGACTGCTTTAGTCCGTACAAGGATTTCTTCAACTTATACACCTTAGATCCAAACCTCTTCTCAAAGCCTGGGGGTGCATCCATATACACTTCTTTTTCCAAATCTCCATTGAGGAATGCATTCTTTACATCTAATTGCTACAAACGCCAATCAAGATTCACTGCTAGTGTCAGAAGGACTCTAACAGTATTTAGCTGTACTACAGGAGCAAACATCTCCAAGTAATCAAGGCCATAGGTCTAAGTAAACCCTTGGCCACTAACCGAGCCGTATATGTTTCAAGTGATTCATCTGACCTGTATTTAATAGTAAACACCCATTTGCACGCCACAGTTGTTTTACCTCTAGGCAGTTCCACCATCTCCCATGTCCCATTTTTTTCAAGAGCCTTCATCTCCTCCAAGACAGCCTGCTTCCACTTTGGAACCTCTAGAGTATCCTACAGATTCTTTGGAATCTCCATACATGAAACTTGTGGGGTAAAAGTACAAAAACTAGGCAAACGATTTTTATATGACACAAAGTTGGACAATAGGTGTTTGGTACATGTTCTTGCACCTTTTTGGATAGCAATAGGCAGATTTGAATCAGTGAACGAGTAGATTTGGACCTAGGACTCATAGACTCAGAAATAGAACCTGGGTTAGGTTTAACAGATTGTACAGGCTTAGGAAGAAAGTTACCTAGTGGGTTTACGGATTCATGGCGGTGTAAGAGATCGGCAGACTCTTTCCATTGAGTTGCATTCCTTCTAGAGTAAACAATGTCGAAGGGTTGTTCTTCATACCTGTATCTGTTCCATTTGACTCATTGGAATCATGATTTTCATGAGATGGCCTTATGGGTAAACCTGTGTTTTCATCATTTAAAGAGCTTGTTGGTGTATTTTCATCGTTTAAAGAGCTTGTTTGACACTCATTTGGCACAATAATATTTGGGCCCTCGGATTGGACAATGGGTGTAGGTGTGGAGGAGTAAGCTGGTGGTTCATCAAGTTGAAAATATTGTTTCAAATCTTTGAATATTCTCCCCCCTGAAGATGAGTAGTAAAAAAAGGCATTGATTAAAAAAAAGTGACATCCTTAGTGACAAACAATTTTTTATTTTTTTTTTAAACCGGGTCGA
The DNA here is from genome assembly GCA_002024485.1 of Artocarpus camansi. Classification (NCBI taxonomy): domain Eukaryota; kingdom Viridiplantae; phylum Streptophyta; class Magnoliopsida; order Rosales; family Moraceae; genus Artocarpus; species Artocarpus camansi. The sequence continues at coordinate 4,018 of LNSY01193580.1, forward strand.
AACATTTGTAACCTTTGTGCGTAGAAGCATACCCAATAAACACATTTTCTAGCTCAGGGGTCAAGTTTGCCTCGGTTTTGATCATGGATATGAACAAATGCAATGCACCCAAATACTTTTAGGGGCAAAGAAGTCGAAAGCTTTAGTTGTTGGATAAAGTCAAAGAAACACATCTAAAGGAGTTTCAAAGTCCAAAATCTTACAAGGCATTCAATTCATCAAACATGTCGCAGTTAAATTGCCTAGCCTCAAAGGTATTTGGGTACCATATTTTGAAAAAGTAACCCCCGAGCTACCTCTAACAAATGTTTATTCTTTCGTTCAGCTAACCCGTTTTGTTAAGAAGTATCAATGCAAGAGCTTTGATGGACTATTCCTGTTTCTAGGAAAAAATGTCCCAAGATTTTGTTAAAAAATTCTTTGCCATTGTCACTCCTAAAAATCTGAATTTTTTCTTGGAATTGTGTTTGCACCATCATATAAAAGTTCTTGAAAATTGATTCAACCTCATATTTTTCTTTCATCAAATAAACCAAAGCCAATCTTGTATGATCATCAATGAATTTGACAAACCACCATTTAACAGAAAGTTTAGGGACACGACAAGGTCCCCAAACATCATTATAAATCATAGCAAATGGACTAGATGATTTATAAGGTTGAGATGAAAAAAAGGTGCGATGTTTGGCTAATTGAGAAATCTCACAACTAAAGGAAGATGGATTTTTATTCTTGAAAAATTCAAGAAACAAGTACTTTAAATAATAAAAACTTGGGTGGCCTAGCCTATAACGCCATAACATTCAGTCGCTGTCCTTAGAAACGAAAACTGAATTGAAACATGTACTTTGAGTTTGTCCACTCGAGTCGGATCCATCTTCAAAGAAATAAAATCCTTCAATCTCTTTAGCACTGCCAATCGTCCTCCCCGTACTTAAATCAATGTGAGGGAAAAAAGTTAGCACGGCACTTAAGATCAAGAGTAATTTTACTAATGGACAACAAGTTACATGATAGGTTAGGAACATGGAGGACATTATGAAGTGTTAATGAAGGTGATAGGGAAATAGAGCCAGTTCCGGCTATTACACAGAGAGAACCATCGGCGATTTTGACTTTTTTATTGCCTGCACAAGGACTATAAGAGAAATAATTTTGAGCAACCCATCATGTGATCAGTTGCTCTAGAATCGATGACCCAAGGAGTTTTTGGATTCGGTTTTCATACTAAGAAGGGCTGCGGTGAGATGGGTACCTTTTTGAGCCAAAGAACAAGATGGATTTACAGAAAATTTTGGAGAAAAAAGCTTGTACAAGTGCTCCAATTGCTCCTTTGTGAATGGGATTGTTTTGGAATTGATTTTTGACTCCTAAGACTCATCGGTAGTGGTTTGAAAAGCACAGCCTTCCCCACTAGATTTTTTCTTCCAATTCGCCCATTTGCCATGAATCTTCCAGCACGTCTCCTTCGTATGCCATGGTTCTTTGCAATTTTCACACCAAGGCTTCTTCCGCTTATCTCCCTCTGAGTCAAATCCTCTAGTTACAAGGGCCAAGCCCTCAGTTTCCTAAGTTGGAGTGGGTTCGGGATTCTGTAACATAATCTTCCTCCTATATTTTTCACGTCTGACTTCAGAGAAAATCTCTTGAATGGAGGGAAGCAGTCTCTGGCCAAGAATTCGACCCTGAACTTCATCTAAATTCCGATTAAGACCAGCAAGGAACATGTATACCCGATCATTCTCCTTTATTTTTTTATACCGAGCACAATCATTAGGATTTTCCCAATCGTCTTCATAACACTAATCCAATTCTTGCCAAAGAGTCACCATCAAGTTGTAGCATGTAGTGACATCTTGGTCACCTTGCTTGGGTTGCCAGAGTCATGTCTTTAAGTTGAAAATCTGACGAGTTTTCCAGGTCCAAGTAGCAGTCCTGAACAGCTTCCCAAACATCCTTGGCTGTTGGTAAAAAAAGATAAGGTTTTCCAATTGTTGGCTCCATCAAATTAATTAGCCAAGCAATTACAAGGGAATTTTCTGACCTCCATTTTTTTAGTGCTGGATCATTTGCAGTAGGTTGAACAGTTTGTCCTGTCAGATGCCCTAATTTCCCCCCACCATCAATGGCCAATGTTATGGATTCGAGATAGTTTTTTCCATTGAGTTTATGAACGGTAAGTTGCAGGTTTGAATGGTGAGAGAGGACTTCGTCAAATAAGGAGGAGGCCACCGATTGAGCACTCTCAAAAGATTCTGCTGAAGTGGTGGTCGGGTTTTGGGTAGCATCGGTCAAGGCCGATTTCCCCATCGGAAAAAAGGATCAAGAAAACCAGGCTCTGATAACATGTAGGTTTTGAGAATAAAAAATACCAATTCTCATTAGAAAAAATAGTATACTGATATACAAATATATATAGCCTACGTTAATCAATACATCCTAACCAAATCAACTACAGATCGACGATCCTAAAACCATAAAAAAGGAAACATTCTAACTGTCATCTAAATCAATGGATTTAGATTTTCTTTTTCTTTTTTTTTATTACGAAATAAATAAAATATTCTAAACCTAACTTGGTGCCTAAAACTTCGACAATATTGATTCCAATTTATCATACCATTTAAACTGTATTAGGTCAATGTAAAAAATACTAATAAGAACTAGGACACAAATTCTTGGGGGTAATAGTTAGGAGGTGAAACCCCAGCACATAATAAACATGAACAATCCTCACGTAGCGTTAATGTTAGTAAGAAGGTATGGCTTTAGCTTCATGATGTGTCGCGTAAAAACAATTAATTGATGATCATTTCCCATACCATCAATTAACAAGATTAAGCTGTTCCAATAAAGTAAAGACCCAACTTTATCATATAATAATACATACGTTGATCCAATGAAGCGAAAACCCAACTTCATCAATTTCATAGCTATTCTAAATATCTCGCTCAGAGTCATGGCCTCACCGCTAGGCATTCCCCTTTTCTAAGCAAACATTGTTGAAGAGATTTTTTCCAAATGATATTATCTAGACTTTTCATAGCAGAATGGGATCTGCAATCTTAATGTGGACGGCTTTGCAATAACCTAATGCCAAGGAACAAGTGGAAAGCCAGTTAAAGCAGACTATTTAGGAGATTGTTTGGTGAAACAAAATTTAGAATCAAACTTCCTCAACACAAACAATGTTGGTGGACTCACCGTTCCAAGAGTTAGCAGGCTTTTGTTGATGTAAGATCCTTCTTTCCGTCTTACACCAGTAGTTTCAGCTTTGGAGCTCTCAGAACCTGCCAGATCGATGAGGTTCTGCATGTATAAGTAAGATATAGAGAGTTATGAAAGAATCATGGATACTGTATACAAACAGCCTAAGGATCAACACGAAAGTGAAACATAAAAGTAAAGATGATAAGTAGAATTTATTAAAATCATTGAAAAATTAGAAAAAAAAAATTGAGGTTAAACCATAAATACAAGTGCTGGGATATTTACCAATTGTGACAAATTAACAGCTTCCCCTTCACTGTTTTCACCACACGGGCTGCTCTCTATCGTCTGTTAGCAAATAGTAAAAGACAATTTGTAAAGAACGGTGGAGAAAGATAGAGAGATGCATGTGCATGCATAGATTATTATCAGAACATTGAGCAGTCAGAACATCAGCGTAAGGACAAATAAAGAAGGTTGTAGTAGCTTTGATTTTGATTAATGATTATTGAACAATGGTGTTAGGAGATTCTCAGGTTAGAAGCCTGTTGATGCCAAAGTTTCAGTAATATCTTCCTCTATATATAAGGCCTGTCTCTACTATTAGCAAGCCTTTCTACCTGAGAAACAGATGCAAAGAAATGCTGCTGAATTAAGTGACAAATTCATTCCTCGGGTATTAAATGGGGAAAACAATAGATAGTACAGACAGATCCAAGTTTCATTATAGTTATTTCTCGCAATAGTCCACAGATCCAAGAAATTTCAAAAGGCAATCCAATGCGAGAAATAGCAAAACGTTCAATACGGTGACCAAGAAACTTCAAGGGAAAATTAAATAAATAAAAAGCTGTTGCATACTTCCGCTAGGATAGAATGATACCAGTGTAAATATTGTATGGCTCCTGCTGCTGAGTAAATTGAAATTTGTAGATCCAACATGCCGATGCTCTGTTGTTCGCAACAGAATATTATCACAAAGTAAAATAAGTGTCACGAGTACCAAGAAATTCAGAATCGAAGTACTGGAACATATTAGTCCCTGTTGGAAGTAACAAGAAGCTAGTGATAATTACATATTGTGGACTTATATTTCACATCTACAATGTATAAAGAGCTCCGTGTTTAAATTATGACACAGTATTGTTCGGATCTATTTATCCAATAACCTTATACTTTGAAAACATTGCAATCATCCCATGCAATGCACTGATTTTTTGAGGACTTTGCAATCTTTAGCACTTCTATACCTCAATCAATGAGCCCACCTCTTTTAACAAGTAAAACCGTGTAACCACAGTACAATAGCTTAATTTATTAGTTTAACATTGAGTCCATGGATGTTGTCATTGGGGATGTGACAGAAGGTATTTAGTATTCAGATAAAACTTCTTTATTAATAGCAATAAGATCATAGTCAACAACACAATAAAATCTAATGAGTTTAAATTAGTTGTGCACGTAGTTCAGTTTTAAAATAATGACATTCTTTTACCTTCTCCAGCTGCTATAAGTGAAAGCGCATGAGCTGGGGAAAGTACAACTTCTTCCTTTACACCCTCAACAAAGGTTCCCTACAAATCATCAATTTAAACAGTAAATATGCAGCCCAAACCTTTAGGAATTAATAGCTCACATAGGGTAAGCCGTGACATTAAAGATCTCAAACAGATATTCTGAAATTGAGCTTCCAACACACAAGTATTTGAGATAATAATTTGTTTAGCTACATCAAATTGCAACATATTGCCAAAAAAGCTTTTAGTGTTTCCCTTCTAAGGATGAAAAGGGAATAAATGATTGAAGTGAAAACCATGGTGCACTTTGTTACTTTTTACATATAAGCGAAAAGGACTTTCATAAGAACGCTACAACCACTGTATTATGACCAGTGCAGCTATTCTCCGTTTTGCATTAAACAGCAATTAATTTCTTTTAGAAGATCTCTATACTGCATGCTTTCATTGCCTGAAGCAGAAGATCATGAAGGCTTGTCTCCTTGTAAACCATGGATTTTATTTAAAAAAAAAAAAAAGAGGAAAAAGAAAAAGAAATAGAAACTATGGATTTTTTAAGCATTAATATAAACAACCGGAACGAGAAAACAAAGACAATCAAAAATGGCAATAACTAATAGAATTCAGATGACAGTGTAAGAGGAACAAAGGAAGTTAACATCTAAAACAAGGATCAGAAAAGATTTCTAAATGAAGATGATACCTGAGCATCTTCTCTAATTCGTAAATTTTGTCCTGCTGGATTCAATAAGTCGTTAACGACCTGAAATGAAAGAAGCCTCAAAGTATAGTAAAGCCGTTGAACAGGACCATCAGCATTAAAAGTAGTTTGTTAAAAAAGTGTATTCAGAAAAACGCTTGTGCCAGCAGGTTTCATAAGAAACACAACAACAAAAACTGAGCTACCATACGCAAGGAATGGAAAAAATAGTACCTCATTATAGATCTCCAAATATGAGACACGAAGAAGAAACTCCCGATTTGGAGTCTGGCATGGACAAATATTAGACAGTTTTTCTAACCCGGAAGATATGGATATAACTTGCAGAAAGAAATAATAGTATCTTATACAAAGTACCTCTTGAATGATGCTGAAAGCATCCTTGACAGCCAACGGTATTATTCCAGGAGATCTTTGATCACCCTGCATTTGGTGCAAAACCAATGTAAGCACATGCATGATACTTATATCTAATTCTAATCTCATGGCTTAACTTGTCATCTTTAGTATATAATTGCATCAAGCATATGTAAATCATTAAACAGCCTGCAAAAGCGAAGATTTAGAAGGGTAGAGTCTTTCCAAGTCAGAATAAGAAATTGTGCCAATCTTAAATTTTGCCTCTGGAAAAAAAATGCTTCTCAAGGAAGAAAGAAATCTCATTTAATAAATATTATAAACCAGATACACCCTATTCAATTATGTATATATATCCACACAATCCAGTATACTAGAATGAGCATAAACATTTAATCTCACATGCATTGTGTGAGTCTTCCCACTACTTGTCACACCATATGCAAAAATAGTACCTGTGAGGAACAAATCAGAGACTAATTAAATCAACTACAGAATACCACTTCCACAATTTGGACGTGTTAAATACCAATAAAAGCAACGACACATAATGGGAATTCTAATCAACAAAAGTCAGCCTCATGATCGGCCTATCAACCACCAATGAACAAGCTTAGGAGGCAGTGAAAGCAATACTAACTAATTCATATAATTCATGATGTTGCTTCCATTGGTCAAACAAGGCTAGATCATAAGACATGGAGTAAGCCAGAAATGCTTTCAATATAAGACATGGAGTAAGCCAGAAATGCTTTCAATATTTTGACTTTACAAAGCAATAAGATGTACATATTTACCATTGACGCCTTCCATAGCACCACTAACAACATGCTGAGCAGCAACATCATAAACATGTCGCGTTGTGGTTGTAGGGCCAAACACACGATCTAGAGTATAGTAAGAAAAAATAAGTAAAAATGCAATATATACAGATATCTTAACTGAAAGAGATTTCTAATAAATTATCCATTAAAAATTTACAATTCCCTCCAGAACACATGAATTATAACTTCTCTTAATAAAATAAAGCATAATGCGGATTTTGCATTTATAGAACTTTCTTAGCTTATGATATTTCTCACCATTTGACTTGCACATTTAAAACAGGGATGAAATGTGCTATATTGTCTAGTATGCCATTTAAAATGTAGGCCCATGGGACTATAATTAGAGCAACTAGCTAGTGCGGACTTTCAACGCCAGTTTCATTTTTGCTCTAAATGCTATGACCAGATTCTTTTCCTTTCTTTAACTAAATAACTAGAATCTCAATAATTTACCATATGCATATGCTATAGACAGATTATGTTCATTCCGCACGATAGTTTCTCCATCTGCATACCATGCAATCTCCTCTCCTTGGCGAATTTCCCTGGGACTACAGCAGACATAGACCAGAAGTCAACAACAAGCACTCAGAAATCTTAGTGGTGAAGCTCAATTTGGAAGACCAAAATGCACCTGAGGGGGCGAAAACGGACTGTCACCGTGACATTTTCTTT
>LNSY01193777.1:0-10516 GCA_002024485.1 Artocarpus camansi
TTTTAATTTAAAAATATAATCCGAGTACTTATGATCTTGAAAACTAGGTAGTTGTTCAACATAAGTTTCTTCTAAAATGTATCCATTTAAGGATACGTTTTTTCCATCCATTAGATAAAGAGTGAACCCTTTGTAGCAAGCACAAACAAGTAATGTTTTAATGGATTCTAGACAAGCGACTGGTGTAAAGGTTTCATAATAATCGATACCTTTTTCTTGATTAAAACCTTGGACCATTAGTCTAGTCTTGTTTCACATAGTTATACCTTGCTCATCCTTTTTATTTCTCAACACCCATTTAGTACCAATTATAGATTAAGAACTAGGACTAGGAATGAGTTCCCATACGACATTTTTTTAAAATTGATTTAGCTCTTCTTGCATTACTAAATTCCAACTTCAATCATTTTTAGTATCTTTCAAACATTTTGGTTCAATTTGAGAAAGATAAGTTAAATTATTGAAAATGTTTTTAAATGATGATCTAGTTTTCACCCCATGAGTTAGATTATCATCAGTGACAATATCAATCTTAGGGTGATAAGGATAACACCTCCAATCTTTTGGCAAAGGTTGCGAAGTGGACTTTTCTTTTAAATAGTCTATTTGGTGTTGATTTTGTTGTGATTGTTGAGTTAGTTGGGAAGATCTTTTGAGATGAGTTTGGATCTTCTTGAACCTCTTTTTCTTTGTCTTTGATTTCTAGGTGCCTCATTTGATGTTTCAAATCTAAATCATCATCATCTTTCACTCTCTTGATCAAAATGTTAATTTCATCAAATACAACATGCATAGATTCTTCTACAACCAGAGTTCTTTTATTAAACATTCTATAAGCTTTGCTAAAAGTAGAATAACAAAAAAAATTGCCAACATCAGATTTTGCATCAAATTTTTCTAAATTGTCTTTGGCATTTAAAATAAAGTATTTGCATTCAAAGACTTTAAAATAACCGATATTGGTAAGAACTCTATTGACAACATAGCATGTGATATTAATGGCTTCGACCTAAAAATATTTTAGTAAACCATTTTCATTAAGCCTGATCCTAGCCATTTCCTGTAAAACTCTATTTTTTTTTTGTTCAATCACACCATTTTGTTAAGGAGTTTTTCGTGCCCAAAAGTTATGTTCATAGCTTTTTTTTTTTTCTTACAAAATAATTCAAAGGCATTACTATTGAACTTGCCACCATGATCGCTTCTAATCGAAGTAATTATGTAGCCTTATTCATTTTTAACTTTTTTACAAAAATATGAAAATGTTTTCAAAGCTTCATCTTTATTTGCTAAAAATATGACTCAAGTAAGTCTTAAAAAATATCAACAATGACAAAGGCATAATGTTTACCACCTAGACTTGTAGTCCTAGATGGATCAAATAAATCCATATGTAGAAGTTGTAAAGGTCTAGTGGTAGGAATTTTGAAAATCAACTTAAAAAAAGTTTTGACTCTTTTTCTGCATTGACAAGCTTCACATACTTTGTTTTTTTCAAATTGAATTTTGACAAACCCCAAACAAGTTCTTTTCTAGAAATTTTAAAAAATAATTTTAATTCTTGACCTTCAATACCCACATAGTTTTAGGTCCGTTGGTATTAATTTTTGTAGTTTGGGAACCTATCTTTGTTTTGCTCTAAAATATTCACTTCTCTTTATATAACAATAAGATCTAGTATGTCCATCTTGATTGCAGTAAGTACATACATATTTTGAATTTTGAAAGCTAGTTGATGCTTTGACAAAATAATTCTTAAAATATTTTTAATCAATGTGTGGTTTATATCCTCAACTTTTCTTGTTAAAAACACACATTTGTTCACCAAGCACTAATTCAATTTTTTTTTGCCATTGGTGAATTTTAAAACTGTTTTTTTTAAATCACCAACTTTTTCTTTTAAAGATGCATTCTCAGCAGCTAAAGCATCACTGATTTTTCATTTTTCAAGGCATCAATTTCTTCTAAGAGAGTTGCTACTTTTTTTAAGCATAGAATTTTTAAGAAGTAATTTCTCATAGTTATCATGTAATTCATCAAAAACTCTAGATAATTCTATGACATCAATATCATCACATTCATCATTAGAGGAAATATGAGAACTTACCTCATCACCGATTGCCATGAAGCACATATTGGCTATCTCTCTTGGCTCGTCATCATCCGAGTCTTCGGATTCATGCTCGTTCCAAGTGGCTTGAAAGGCTTTCTTGAGTTCTTTCTTCTTCATGTTTTTCTTGTTTGCTTCCTTTTTGAGAGGACAACCTGATCTTACATGATCAAGTTTCTTACAATCATAACATATTACCGCATCTTTCTTTGATTTTTCACCTTGGTCTTCTCTTATTCTAGTTCCTTTGCTTCGGTTGAACTTCTGGTATGACCTCATGTATTTCTTTGCAAGCATTGCCATTTTTTTGAAGTCCTTCAGATCTAGGCATTCATCTTCTTCATCTTCATCTTCTTAGTCATCAAATGTGGAAGCTTTCAAGGCTATTCCTTTCTTATTTTTATCTTTTTCTTCTATTTGATTTTGCCTTCTAGTTATTTCTAAGTCATAAGAGAACCAACCAACTTATCTTAAATAAAGGTTGATAGATCCTTAGCTTCTTCTATAGTGGTTCTATTGACGTGCCATGAACTTTGTAAGGATCTTACTAATTTTCCTAGTAGTTCACCTTGTATAAAGGTCATACCAAAAGAATTCAAACCATTAACTATACTTGTTAATCTAGTGTACATTTCATCAATAGTTTCATGGTCTTTCATTTTAAACATTTCATAGTCATGCAAGAGATAATTAATTTTAGTCTCCTCAACTTAATTGGTGCCTTCGTGTACAACTTGTAAAGTGCGCCATATTTCTTGTGTCGATGTATAATAAGTGATTTAATTAAATTTATTTATAAAATGTTTAATGCTCTAGCATTTAATGACAATTTCTTCTTGTCTTCGTCATTATACTCTTTGGGTTCTTTTGGAGCTAAGATCTTTTTAACTTCTTTCATAGGTATAAAAGGTGCATTTTCAATGATATCCCAAATATCATAGTCAATGGATTGTAAGTAAATTGTCATTCTAGTTTTCTAATAATTATAATTACTCTCGTTGAAGAAAGGAGGTCTGTTTATGGAATGACCTTCTGAATTTTGAAAACTTTGAGTAGCCATGCTCAAAAATATGAAATCTTTTTCAAAAATAAATTCGAGCTTCCTGCTTTGATACCAATTTAGCCCAAGAAGGGTGAATTAGGTTTTTCAAAACTTTTTATAATTATTAGAATTTATAGATTAAACACTTAAGCAATAATCCCATAAACAAAAATTTTAGCAAATATAAAAGTCTGAAAGTAAAAAGAGAGAGAAAGAGAAATGCAAACGCTATTTATAATGGTTCAGTGAAATGCTTACATCTACTATTGCCAAGGAAGATCTTGCCTCAACTTCTTCTACTATCTCGATGGTTTTTTTGACACGATCATTCTAAGTACAATCCGGTGACTTATTTAGTCGAGGCTCACCATAACCTCTTACAATCTGTCAATTTAATAGAGATTGGCTAACCAAAACAACCCTAAAGTTTACTAAGGTTTTGGAAACTTAATTCACTCAATTCACAAGATTTGGAAATTGTAAGCTCAACTCTCACAACTCCTAGATAGGCCAAGAATACAATATAAAGAACACTAAGAGATGATTAAGCACACAAAGAGAATTTTTTACAAGTTTGGCTCAAGAATGATTGAAATTTTATTGAAAACTTAGTAATTGATACACGAATATTTCTAGGTGTTCTTAGATATCAACAAACTCAAAAACAAGGCTATTTATAGGCTAAAACCTAAAACTAGTCGTTTAAGACGTATTTGCAATGGCTAGAAAATTAGTCGTTAGAGCATTCGATTGACAGAGCTTGCTGTATAAGCCAGCCAATCTAGGCTAGTCCTGTTGATCAGACTATATGTCCCCCGATTGATTAGGCTTGCCAACAAGCTTAAGCCACTTCATTTATTTCAAAAAAAAATTGTTTAAATGATTTTAGTTTAAAAATGACTTTTAAACATTTTAAAGATTAATTCTAAGTCTTGAAATTTGATTTTAGCATATAGAATCAATTTAGAATAATATTTCAAGGCTATTGATATTTTTCAACTTAATTTTGTAATAAATATGAGAATTTAGAACTTTGACATCAAGTTATGAAAATAAAAATTTAAATCAAAACTTGAGCCAATTAAACTTGATAGAAAATTTCATGCATGCTCTAACATTATACAAGCTTAGAAATAAAAATTTAATCTATTCTTCATGTTTGTCGATGCCATGTCTACAATCTTCAAACTCTCGATAATTGATCTATCTTTTTATTTGATTTCTTTCGAGTTTTAATAAATTTCTTCTAATAATTATGAGTTCCTAAAAATAATTATGCTAAATGGCACTACATACTCAAGATAGACTATTAACACTTACGCAATTAATTGTTTGTTGACATCAAAATAAAAATAAAATATTGATGGGGTAAATAGGATTACTCTTTAATATCAAAGTACACTAATTGAAAAAGATGATGGGAGACATTAGAGGAGAACGTGATGTGAAATAATCTACTTTTTATTATAAAAAAATTTCACCTTGATGTGATTATCCGTAAATTTTGTTAATTTTTTTGGCCTTAGTTCTCATTTTGAAAATTTTCTTTTGATTTAGGGATATTAACACCAATAGCCCCAAACTTTAGGCCTCTTTTACTGTTCCCTTTGAACTTTAAAAAGCACCACTTTACTCTCTGAACTTTTAAAGCTCCTCACTTTGTCTACTAAACCTCTAATTTTCTATTTAAATAGATAAAATTAAGCCTACGTGATTCGCACTTGGGTCGCTTGTAAGGACAAAAATTAGATTTTATCACTTTTAAGTTTTGTTTGATATTTACACTCTTACTTACAGCTTTTTTTTTATGAACTCTCATTTAAGAAAGTTCGATACGTATATTTTTTTTCTTATATTAAATGTGTAACTTTTCTTTGGTAAGTCGATATAATTCGTCGATATTTTGTTATCTTTAATGGTAACTCATCTTCTTTATTATTGAAATTCAGATATTAATAAATAATCGACTTATTGAAAGAGTTACATATTAAAGATGAGAAGAAATATGCAGACAAACTCTTCTTAAATGAGAGTTTAAATTAAAAAAAAACCTTAAGTGAGAATATAATTGCGAAACAAGACTTGAGAGTGATAAAATCTCACTTTGGCCTTAATAGGTGGCCCATGTGTGAATTATATGGGGCTTAATTATGTCTATTTAAACAAAAATTTAGAAGTTCAAGGAACAAGGTGAAAGTTTTTAAAAGTTTAAGAGACAAAGTAGTGGTTTTAAAAATTTAGGAAGCAAAGGAAAGAGCTTTAAAAGTTTAAAAAGTAAAGTAGTGATTTTTAAAATTCAGCAAGCAAAATAAGAGAGACCTTAAAATTTAGAAGCTATTGGTATTAATAATGCTTGATTTATCTCTTCATTGCAATAAAAAAGAGCCATAAAATTTTGCTTCTTGCTTTAAAATCTTTTTCGTCATGGACTTCGATTGGATTTTGACTGAAATCAAAGAAGTCCAATGAAATCTTTCTAAAGAAATCAAAATCAACATTTCATTTTGACATTATCAATGAAAAAAAATCGGTGACGCCTGATTCTTCATCTTGAGAGTCTAGTCCAAGAGATCTAAAGGATGTTTGGATTTCCCATTCAAATTGAAAATGTTCTTTATTTTAGAAAATATTGAAACAAAACCAATTCACACTGGATTTTTTAGATTCTAAGAATTGAACCAAATAATTGGCAAAAAATGTGGTTATTTTACTTGTAAAATATTTGTAGATCCATTAATTTCTTGTGCAATTTAACCATGTGTTGTTTGACTTTGCTTCTCATTTTCTAAACTAGCAATTTAGTGGTATAGAGAAGCAGTTCCACAAGTAGTGTTTTCACCTCTTTCTAATCAACACTTGTCCATTTTTATTTATATAGCTAAAAATTGACTTACGGCTAAAGAACTATTGAAGCACTATTTGATATTTAGAGTTGTTTTTTTCTCAGCATTACTAGAAAAAATATTTCTATACATCGATTTTGATTTGCTTTTATATCACTCTCACATAAATAACTACCAATAATTTCCACAAATAATTGTAAAAAACACCATTAAAAATAAAAAATAAAAACAACGTGGTTTAAAGTTTTTTTTTATTTAAAGGAAAAAAATTGTATGGTAAGACACGTTGTTTTGCTTTATTAATAGAATAAATTTCATTAAGGATTATTTTCATAAATATTATTTTGTAGACTTTTTTATTTACACATATACTATGTCACTAGTTTCGAGAGATTTTAATATTTTGATGGAATATTTTTAATATTCCACCATGATATTTATTCTCAAACATAGATAACTAATCATCTCTAGCTCCATAATCAAGAAGTGACGACAAAAAATAATCTGGCGAGATATCTTTTATATCCTATTAGGATTTTTTTCCCAATATCACACTGTTTATATCTCAACCTGTAATGTTCAAAAAATTACTCAATAAAAATTAGTGTAGCAAATTGGTAGTTAGTGTGCCAAATCAAGGTTTTGTTTTAATTGATCTATTTAAGAAATTTAAGGATATTTGAGAAATTTTACTCGTTAAATTTTAATTGTGGGTAATATTTTAGAAAGTTTAAAATTCATCACCTTTTTATTAATTACCTAAAACGTTTTTCTTAAATTATTAATAAAATAACCAATGTGTTTAGTTAAACTTGTTTAATTATTTTAATTAAATCTCTACGTCACCACCTAAGATTGGGTTTGTAACACAACGACAATCTAATCACAGAAATTAAAACAAAAAAATCTACAATGACGAATGCTTTAAAACAACTAAAACTTGAGAATACAAGGACATCTTCAAAATTAAAACTTAACCATTGTAAACTTTTTCAAATCTACAAGAGAGTTCTCTACTGTAGAGTGCAAGTAGAGAGGAGATTAGTGAAGGTACATAGAGACAAAATCATCATCGTAGACAAACACCCGCCTGCTTAGTCGTCAATCTTGACGAATCATCCTTGATGGCCTAAATTTCTCTTCAAGGCGTCCTGAATCCTCAACGAGGAGGTTGATGAACAAAGGCTATGAATGCATCAGTATTGACGTCATAGTATAGTTTATTGGAGGAAATTCATCAGTTATTGAATAAGAGAAAAAGGCTTGTCGAAGAGGAGAGAAAAGGCTAGTGAAGAGATCAGTTCACACCAAACAAATCTGAGCAAGTTTGGTGAGGAGGCCAGTGAGGAGATAATGCGTGTAAGTAACAATGGTGAGTAAAATCGATGCAAGCTCTGGTATGGTGGAGGATTGTTAGACATAATGTCCTAAGGAGTAAAATATTATAATATATTTTGGAGACATTTTATTAATAAAGAGTTTATTTATTATTCATATACCAAATGCCGTCATCTTTATGTTCATTTCTGTTGAATGTATAATAAACAAATAAAAGTCTAAGACTATCGATCTAAACCTTTAAGAATCATGCATATGATAGATAGACTATGCGAAAGACATGAATCTTAAAAGTGATGGTCTAAATTATAAGATCCGTAATCAATGGAATGAAGTTGGGCATTTTATTTATGCTAAGATTGTTATGTTGGCTAAATCTCTAACCAGAGATGATTTATCTTGGTTATCGGAGTAAGACTCTGCGAGTAGAAACATTGGTGCATTGTTATCTATGACGATGTATTGGATCAAGACATAAAAGTTGAATTGATTTGGTTAACAATTCTGTTTGTACAAATCAATTTACTTTAGACAATCATTTGTGCTATCTTTTAATCCTAAAATAATTAATAGGCTTGTTATCTTGACTTATGTCTTTTGATATACCAAAGAATGACATCCTAACTTAATGATGGTATGCATATCGGTACATTAGAGATATGACTCTTGATTGATGTAGAATCGTTACTCATTTATATGGAATCCATATCTCTTTTCATAGAGTTAATGATATTCTCTTATATACATTATCTTGTAATTGAAATATTAGAGTGTTCAACCATTTGAACACATAGATGTAACCGAATGGTATACTATCTATGGATAGTAAGTATTCCACTAGTGTAAAAATAGAACGCAAGATAAAAATAATCGAGAAGGTAAAACAGAATAAGTCATGGACGGTTAGCTTATTGAAGATTCGTAATTTTAAATAGTTCGAAAGCGCAGCTCTATACTTTTAGTGGAATAACATTAGAGTTAATAAGTATAAAATATGTATCTAGGATATTTTACTTTATAATTATAAAAGCTTGAATTATATATGTCCATTGGGTCCCCTTTGCTAGCTTATAATAAATCTTGCAACGATATTGCATACTTTTTTTACATATTATTGACCTATGTTAAATTATTAGATTGGCTAAAATTCAAGTTTATTGGATTTAATAATTCATATTAGTTTATTAGTTAAATTAATTTTATGAAATAATTCAAGATAAACATGTTGAATTATTGTAGATAATAATTTATTTTCTACAGGATCATCTAAATATGACTGTTTTAATAATATAACTTTTCTATTGGGTTATTTGAATTAAAACTAAGGCTCTATCTAAGATTTTTAGGCAGAAAATAAGATATTCTTAGGGATCAATATTATTGTAAGTTTGACAGGCCGATCTCCTAGATCGGCTTGTTGATCGTGCGATAATCTGCATACGTGTTTTTGAGGCGTTTTTCATCAGAAATTAATCCAAACACGAATTTTGAGGCTTAATCTGATAAGGTTTAATCCCAAATTCGACCACCATAAATAGGGGGTGAGTTTTGTTAGTTATTCAAACCACTTGAGAAGCAAAGATTGAGTACTCTAGTGTAAGAAACTCTAAAACTCCCATAGAGCTATTGCTCAACATCAAAGACCTTAGCTCTTGGTTTTTTTGGTGGTTGGAAGGAGAGTCACTAGAGGAAAAGATGTACGACGTATGACCACCCATGTTGTAATCATTGATAGAGAATAGCAAAGGAGATCTTTGGAAAGTTCTTCTCTTCACTGATTCCTCTTGCTTTCGGTATACAAAAGAGGTATGTAAGATCTGTCATTAGTTTATGTATTTAGCATGTCAAACTTATGTTTTAAAAAATATTCTGATTTAAAATTTTTAAAATTCCACTGTGTACTTGTTTTCCAACAAGGATGAAAATGGTGTAGATGTGCTTAGTTAAATTCGTGGCCAAGGAATACGATCTAAATCGAGATCCACCAAGATCGCGAGGAACAAAAGAGACGTGACGAAGTGTAGAACTTGATTTTGAATGGCGTGGAAGACCAAAGCTCACCATGGCTGCGGAAGATGACCGAAGTAGAGGAGCGAACTATCAGAGTTTTAGGCGTGAAATATCTAGGTTTTGAGAGGAGGTTGGAAAAAAATGTAATTACATTAGTGTGGCGTGAAATATGCTATTAAGTGCTGTTGTGCCATAAGTTTTCTTAATAGTAACTTTTTTTTGTACTAACAGTTACTTTTTTTTCGTATTAGTAAAAAGAAGGTTAAAAGAAAAAGTTACATATCATGCTGCTTTTTTAAAAACTGTCTTTATTTATGCTAGTTTAAAAAGTTACATCACACTACCGTTCATATAATATGTTTAAATTGTTTCATACTTAAAAATGTATAACATTTATAACAGTAATTTCAAATGATGGTATTTGTGAAAATTTCCCATATATTAAACAACATGGTAGGGAATTTAATTTTCTCTTTCACTAATTGTTTAATTAAATTTAATAGTTTAATTTATAAGTGGGAATATTTTTGTGTCATTTTGATAAACTATTTTACTTGAACACTTACAGATCGTATTTGTGACGATCTGCCTTTTTGGACAGCCACTTTACTTTCATTTAACATTGTTCTTAAACAGTAATCTTACTTACATAGTAAGAAAAATACTAAATTAGATTTTTTTTTTCTTTAACATTCTTTAAAACGTGCTTAAATCTATTGCGATCTCTATCGCCATTCAAATTGAGATCTTGCTGAACACTTGCCTTTAAAACCATTTCAAATTGTTCCTTAAAACTTAACAAGGAATATTTATTAAATCATAGCTTAATACTTCACTTTATAATTTTATAACACATGTAATACAATGTATCTTAAAAACCTTTTGAAAACATTTCTTAAAACTCTTATTTTTCTTAAAACTTTGAAAACACTATAGTAAATAGTGGGAAACCTTTTCTTTGCGTTGCGGAAGCAAGTTGTAGTGGTATCCATACCCACATCTTCGCATCTGTTCTCCGCAGCACCCGGCTCTTTTAACAGGTTTTATGGTCACCCATAAATTACCTACAGCATGAAGAAACTTTTTATGAGCTTACGCTCAGTAAGTTCAAACATAAACTCATAAATCATTTAAAACACACTTTAAATCTTTCCTCATAAATGCCTTTCTCTT
>LNSY01194685.1:0-10917 GCA_002024485.1 Artocarpus camansi
TTTTTTTTTTTTGAGAAAAAACAAATATTTTTGATAATACATTACCAATAAACTGCGTTAAATGGAAGGGTAACGTGGAGTTTGTGAAATTGGTTCCTCCATTACATCTGTATTGAGCTGGATTCAGTATCTTAATTTGATCAACGTATTGTGTTGCGTGAGTTATTGAGATTAATTACAACTTGAGGTGAAGAAAATGGGGACTGATTTCTAAAAATCGGGAAGATGCTTCAAGTTAGTCGAAATTGTAGCTTCCTGTAGGCATGTACTCTATGTATCCTCTTTTTAAGTTGTACCTTTATAGCATATGAGCAGCTTGCATATCTTTTCTGCTGCAATCTGTTCTCTTGATTTGTGTGAGATAAAAAACACCTGCTGAACCTTTTTAAGAGAACTTTTCATTTCATAAGTTATGTCTGTCTCATTATCTACCTTTCTTCGAGCAGGTACCGAGCAATAACAAGTGCATACTATCGAGGAGCCGTTGGTGCATTGCTGGTCTATGATGTGACTAGGCATGTCACTTTTGAGAACGTTGAGAGATGGTTGAAGGAGCTTCGGGATCACACCGATGCCAATATTGTGATTATGCTCGTAGGAAACAAGGCAGACCTGCGTCACTTGCGTGCAATTTCCACAGAAGATGCCACGGCGTTTGCCGAGAGAGAGAACACTTTCTTCATGGAAACCTCTGCCCTGGAATCCTTGAATGTGGAAAACGCTTTCACTGAAGTTCTCACTCAGATATATCGAGTTGTCAGCAAAAAAGCCCTCGAGGTTGGGGATGATCCAGCAGCCTTGCCCAAGGGGCAAACTGTTAATGTTGGCTCCAAAGATGATGTGTCTGCTTTGAAAAAAGTTGGATGTTGCTCTGTATAGCCTGAGGAAATGAAGAAAGTAGGTATTGTGAAATTAGTATCTCTATTTCTGGAACGTGGTTCAGACCAAACGTTTGAGGGACGGGATCGAATGGTCTGTGCGGTCAAGTATTAAAGTTTCATGGCTAATCATGCTCCAGGACACTAAAAAGTTCTAAGATCCTGCTTTGGATCGAAGAGATTCTTTTCTGCTTTTGGTCTAAATCTATTAATGGTTTTTTACCCCTTCTATGCTTTTCATTTGTTTTCCTGTGGAATGATGTCATTAATAGGATAGCCAGTCTGTGTTCAGTAGGTTTTATTGGTACCTATTTTCTTTTTTTTTTAATTTTATTTGAGGGAACTTATTACCAGTTTTCACCTGTATTTGATGGGTTAATCCCGTGATGTGTTATGGAAACGTTATTTATTTGAAGAGGGTTTTTCTTATTTGAAACTCAGTTCTTAGGCATCACGTTGGCCTTTCTTGGCTCTTTTTAACAGACAGACTTTTCTATTTGTTTTTTTTTGCAATGGAGACGCTATATTTATCTAGGATTTGTTTTTACCATTATCTCTTCCCCTTTCTATGACGTTACTATGTCCTTTCACTTTTAAGCTTTTGCACCGGGCAAATGATCTATGTATCCTATTCATTTTTTTCCCCTCGGCATGATGCTAGAGTTATCAAGCTTCATTTGATAAATAAATTCAAATTATATTAATTTTGATTATTATAATATAAGTTGTATGATTTAAATTGTTATCTAAATTATTGTTTAGATATACACAAGTGTTAATCTTAATAGATAATAAAATTAAAATTTGTGTTTGGATAAATAGTAGAAAAAAATTTTGATTTATTAACAACCCTAACAAAATCTTAATATCTGTGATCCTAAAAAATATACTATATAGATTTTGATTTATTATTCTCTTTATTAGAAATGTGATAAAAGAAGAATCGTCTTAATCAGATATCAAATGAAGAAATTATAACTTTTTTTTCTCAAATATAAAAGAAAGAATTTTAGTTTTTATTTTAGTTTAAAGAGTTTAAGAGGGAGTAGAACTTTAAAATCTTTGGGTTTAAAAGGATTTATTTGATTTGAATTTTAAGAAAAACAAATATATATCTAAAGGTTTTTAAAAATTTGAATTTAAAGAGTTGGCCAAATATGTGAAATAAACGACCACTAGGTCTCGCGTTTCAAAACTTGCTATCCCAAATTTTGAATATTACTATTTAGAAAGAGATTTTTTGGTAAATAAGGATTAATTTTATTGGTTGCCCCTAAATTTTAAAACATTATAAATTATTCTTTAAACTATGTCCTTTGTCCCATGTTTGGTCCTTCAATCGTATAAATAATTATTACTCATTAGTGAAGGGTGTTTTAGACCACTTATGCCTTTAAGATGGATTTAAATAAAAAGTTATTTACCCTTTAAGTGCGTTCTAGGCTAATTAGAACACTATATTTTTAGTTTTGATATTATTGAACATATACTTTTATATTATACGTAAGTACAAATTTATAATTTTTTATGGTCAACCCTTAATCTTGATCTAAAAAGTATAAAAAGATAAATATCCCTTAAATAGATTTAATTCTACATATTGTTAAGTTGTTGATTGCCCTAGATTGAGTATTATCAAAAATTTTATTAAAGGTGGTTTTGGGATTTTGTGCTTGCAAAATTTAGTTACCCTAGTTTGCTTCTATATAAAAGAAGCCCCCAAATAGAGTATTGTTAGAGAGGCTAGAGAAAACACAAATTTTAGGTAGTGTGTGATTTTGTTTAAAGTTATTTTTTATTATAATGAATTTTTTACAACAGTTAAAAGTATATGTAGCTCTAATATTGAGGGTAAACCATTATAAATTTACATCTTTTTTTTTTTACTTATTTACTTCTTGTAATTTGCTCATTAGAGCGTCTAATTGGTAACACATACTTTATTAGTGAATGATGTAAAGATATAACATAACTTTTTCCCCTTTTTTCTTAGTTTTTCAATTTTTAAAGTTATTTAGGCGTAATGTTTTTAAAGTACTTGGTCTATTTAGTAAATGGACTTAAATTAGTGATTTGATTTAAATAATATGATTTAAATTAGTGATTTAAATTGCTATCCGAATCAACATTTGGATTTGTATTATCTGAATATGGAATACAATTAGAATTTGTATTTAGAGAGGTAGTGAAAAATGTTTTTGATTTATTAACTAATCTAATAATATTTTAATGTTAATAATCTTAAAAAAATATGCAATACATATATTAATTTATTCCTTTTTTCACTAAAAATATAATGAAAAAAGAATAATCTCAATTAGATATCAAATAAAGAAGTTATAATTTTTTTTTTCAAATATAGGAAAGAAAATTTCAGCTTTTATTACAACAAAGATATTTAAGTATCAAGAGTTTAAGTGAGGTAAGAATTCTAAAAACCTATATTCTTGATACTCATTTGATTTGTATTTTGGGGAAAACAAACAAATATACAAAGGATTCTTAACCAAACGAACTCAAAACTAAGCGTACAATTGTCATGCAGTTGATTTCCTTGAGGTTTTTTACTTTTTTATTTTATTTGTAATTGAAGGGGAACATAAAGGACAAGAACCAATATTGTTTAAGGTTAATTTATATTTTGATGTTCAGAGGTCAAAATGAGATAAAGAACTTAGTTCGGGGCCTAAAATTGAAACTAGCTCAAAAGATAATGTAAGCTAATATATTTTAGAGTTAATTTCATATTTAGTTTTTAAAAATAGGAGTGGTCTTCTTTTGCCTCCTACAACTTAAAATCACGGAACACTACTACAACTTTATCATAACTTGCAATTTTGGTACTTTTATAAATAAAATGTCATTGTTGAACCATTTTAATTATGTATTGGTCGTGACTAGTAGGTAGAAGGTAATATATGACGATAATCACAGGAGTTTCGAGTAAAAGGAGAAGACGACACTCATGGTTAACATGAAAGAATTTTCTTGTTTTTTTTTAACTTTTAAAAATTTCAAATTTTATTTTATTTAAATTTATTTTATTGTCTTTTATCAAGCAATTCCATTATCATTAAAATTGTTAAAAAAATCAACTCCTCAACTATGAAAGTACCAAAATTAAAGCTTATTATAAGCCTGGAAGGGAGTTTCATGTTATTTTAAGTTATTGGGAGCAAAGTGAGATAATCATTATTCTTATTCTTTTAGGGCCAAAATTAAGATTTTGCTCCATTTTTTATGTAAAATTATTACTCTAAAATATTATTAGTAATTTTGATAGCCTAAAAAAAAGGATAGAATAATAAGAATTCAATTGAAAGCAATTTCTTCGGTGGATATTGAAAAAGTAACATATTGGTAGATATATTTGTAAAAAAAAAATAATGATTTTGACCAAATTCGAGGTTGTGAAAACATGCATTATTGGTAGGGGTCCCACTAGAGAAAGACCCTATTTATTTATACTATTATTTTAGTCATTAAATTAACTCTTCAATTGTCTAATTGTGAATGTCCACACTAAACAAAATTGGCAACGGGCAATGCAGAATTGCTTCCAGCCATAGATCAAACTTTTGATAAGCTAATCTCACAATTAAAATAATAGTAGCTCTGGTTAATACTATTTGATCTTATTAAATGGATACTATTTGATTACATTTAGCACACAAATTTCTACTATATCTTACTCAATACTTGATTAAGACCTTATAAATACCAAAATGCCCTTAAAAATAGAAAGAAACAATAGAAGATGTTTTAAAAATAAAAAAAAAATGAAGGGTAATTTACACTCATGCACCTTGAATTTATTTTCATTTACATGCTATTTCCTAAACTTCTACTTTTGGCATTTAGGACTCTAAATTTTGCAATCTTTCGCAATACAATCCACTCAATGAAAAACTTCAAGTTCCTCAATTAATGGACAATAGGTACGGTCCAAAATGCTAAAATTTAAAAAGTTGAATGTCCAATTTTCCAACCAACAAAAGTTTAGGATATATTTGTGCAAAAATTGGGTTATTTTTGTTCATTAATTGGCATGATCTATTAGATATTGGACCATAATTACAACAAGTTTTAAATTTTAGGTTCATTTATCAAAATTAAAAGTTAATAGTTTCAAGTTGTTAGATATTGAAATTTTTTAGGGCAACAATGCAATTAACCCAATAAAAAAGTAACACAAACAAAAAATAAAAAATAAAAACAAAAGCCCTCCCTTGCCCACGACAAACCCGTCCGCTCCTCGAGTCCCCATCCATTGTTGCTAGGCCTTTTTCCATTGTTGAAGCACAAGGTTGGTGATCTCTACAATTGACTTTTTCTTAAACTTAGTTGATCCTCACCGACAAAACCTATTGAGGTGAGCTCGGCGCCACCGTCGAGGAGCCAACTCTAGGTGGTCGGCCAAACAGTTTGGTAAAAGGTATGTGGAGCTTATAACTGAACCCGATGACACTAGATGCCTTGTTTGAGGTGTCTCTCAGGGCCTCTCGGGTTGTACTTCATCAAGCTACCTCCTTGGACTCAATACCAACTCGAGTTGGACTGTTCCTATGCTAAAGTAAACTGCTACTCGCTATCACTAGCTAACAAATGACAAACAACTCACCGTCGGATGAGAGCTAATCCATCGATAGAAGGACGTGACACTTATCATTTGCCACCTGATATGCTTTGATGTGACACTCGGGTTGTGGGAAAAATCCACCTAACACCCAGTCTAAATGGTAGCCTATAAATAAGATGCATTTATTGCATTCTTGCAGGCAAGCTCCTTCTCACCTAACTGGTTCTTGACCTCTGCCAAACAACTCCTACCTTGAGCATCGGAGAGCCTCTTTTTTATTAATTGACCATTTCTTGCCTTCGAAGCATCCCTCATTTTATTGTAGGTCGACTAGATCAGGTAGAAACAAACAGGGAAGGGTTGAATACCGTGCGCCATTACACGTAGTGTTGATCTGACGCCAGAACTTGGTAGGCATCAATATTTTGGTGCTAGAAAAAGGACCTCGCGCCTTTCATTCAAGAACACCGGCTACAGCTAACTCAAAGTCCAAGATGGTAACACGTGGGAATGCTTGAGATGATGCTGCCCAACAAGAGGGGTCGGGAGATGCACGAAACCGACATCATAACCCTGGCAGGCCTAAGGGCCGCCCCCGAACTACGAGGTCCCAATCTAGGGGACAAGGGAGCACAACCAAGGCCAAACGAGCACAAGACCTAGTCATCTAAGACCCAATCTGGGAACTTACCAATGCTGTCTGGATACTCACGCAACAGCTCACACAATAAGCTCAACGTCAGGCTACACTCGGCCTCCTTCCTCCAGCCTTAGTTGACCAGGCTAGAAGTCGAGTAGGACGGGATGTCGGTGACCCCAACGAAGCAGATTTCGAGCACTACTGAGGCTCCACACATGGCGTCTCGGCTAAAAACAGACTCGTCCAAGAAGGCTGACTTGGTCCTCAAGCAACATAGGTATTGTCACCTTAAGGTTCTCGAGCCTTCATGTTTGATCGGCTAGGACGCCAAGGAATGCCACAAAATCGACAACCCGAGGCAGCGACCACGTCAAGGGCAGAGCACGCTACAAGGTCAAACTATCCGAGGATACAAACAGTCACCAGTTTTGGGAGCTTTAGCGTCAAATCGACGAGATTTGTAACAATCGTTTTGGCCTACATGACATAGGTGTTGTGGATCCGCTGTTCCCAGACATAATAATGCGAGCTCCCATGCCACCTAAATTCAAGATCCCGTAGATCAAGGCCTATGATGGGACCACAGATACAGACGAGCATGTTAAGTTGTTCTGAGGACACATGCTCATTTAGAATGTCAATGACGCAGCAATGTGCAAGGCCTTTTCATTGACGCTCACTGGCCCAGTTTGGCAACGATTTAGGTATCTTGAGCCAACCTCTAACACTTTTTTCTGGCAACTCGTCGACGTCTTCTCAGTAGCCTTCTCCACTACGAAGACGAAAAGAAAAGAAATCACGTATTTGTATGCCGTCAAGCAAGAGGACGGCAACGTCCAAGACTACATCAACAGGTTTACCCGAGCAGCTCTCGAGGTCAAGCACGTTAAAGACGAGACCCTCAAACATATTTTCATAGGGGATCTCTGAGACAAGAAACTTACTTGGTCTTTAACCTTTGAGCAGCCGAGCACATTTTCACAGATGCTCGGCTATGCTCAGAGGTACGTTGATGCATGTTTAAGGAATAAACAAATCTCGAAGAGGGGCAATGTAACTCCAGTCTAGAGGATCAAGCAATAACTTCTGAATACGAGAGCCGTCCTACTTAACTAGATTGAGGGGCTGATCATAAATCAACCAATCATGTCTATTGCTGTGTAGACCGCTCAAAATTAAGTCGACTTAGCATAATAATTGCCTTACCATTAGTAGACTTGTACAAGTTTCCATTAAACTTAAACAAGTCTAGGAGGCGATAGGGTAATGGGCTATTACACACCGTTGTAATCTGCCCGCCCAAGAATTGGGACACCCTGCTCAGATTAACTCGTTAACTACCAAGACATTAAACTCGACAGCAATGGGATTAAAAAAAGAAGCTTAAAAAACTAAGTTCCAAGAATACCTCTCTTTGAAAGTGTCCAACTTAACCCGGATTCCCTAATCGATTCTGTGTTCGGGGACTATGTTAACTCGGCAAAACAAAAGTTAAATTATGTTCCCGAGGATCTCTTCACTGAAATTTGAAAATATTTATCCGAGAATGATCGCACTTGGAAAATATGAAATATAAAACATATAAAAATTCGAGAAGTGACAAACTTGGAAAAAGTTTTTACTAAAAAGAAAAAGCGGGGAAGTACAATTAATCGTGCACCTCCTGAGATCGGGTACAAAAAAGAAGCAAAAAAGAAAAAACACGTTAAGTTTAGGACTCATCCTCAGCATTGTCCTAGCCATCGCTAGCGCCTTGCTCATCCTCAGCATCATCGTCGTCCACTTCGATGAACTCCTTAACAGGCTGTTAAGTTGTACCCTGCTCAGGCTCGACTATAAGGGACCAGTCAAAGCCCGATGCTTTGGGGATACTGCCTGATCAAATAGTAGTAGTAGTCGGCATACTCCAAAGACGCCTTGAATTCCTCCATGACTTGGATGAGCCGGTTGGGGAGCTCCTCCAAAAACTGCATATTCTTTGCTTGAGAGGCCTCTAGTTGACCCCTGAGTAGAGTGGCAGATCTCCTCGCCTCCTTAACTGCCTTTGCCTATTTGGCTTCTTCCTTTGCCTTCCTCGACTCCTCCTCGGCCTGAGAAAATGACGTCTTGATTTGATTAAGCTTAGTGATTTTCTCACCGAGCTCCTTCTCAACTCTCTTCTACCTGAAGAATGTCTTCTTATGCCTTTTCTTTTCAAGGTTGAATTCCTTCAACCTGGTGGCATAAGTCATATGCACGAAGGCACTTGTCTGAGGACAATGAAACTAATCAACGTACAACAAAAGAAAAGGAAAAGAAAGGAAGCATACGATAAAACATTTACCTAGGCAGCCTTGAACATCCCTTTGAAATCCTCCATTCGGAGGTTCTATAAAAAATCCTCCTAAGGAACAGCGTCCCTAAGGTGATCGAGGATGTGCTGGTGGTAGTTTTCTCGCCTCTTCGGGGTATCTCCCAAGGAAGGCACCACAGTTGTGTCGGTCGGAGGAGTTTCACTCGATGAAGCCTTGGTCCTCGTCAATTGGGGTGGTTGTTCTTGGACTGTTGTGAGTTACTACCTAGACCGTGGTGGAAGCTCCATCCTCGGGGTTCTCTTGCACTTCCTCCGGGCCACCACGGCCATGCCCTTCTGCTTCTGGAGGCTTTCCATCAGAGCACGCCTCTCTTTAGCAATGCTCGCCCTCAAAGAAATTGCTGCAACAAAAAGTTGTCCCAAGTTAGAACCAGGTCGGCACGATAAAAGAAAAAAACTCGGGCTGACCTTCGATCTGGAGCTGGCGATACGGGTTTAATAGCCAAACCATGTCCTCGAGGTCCTCATCTGCAACGGGTGGCCCTACATCGAAGGAGCCACTCGATAAGTCCTCAGAGCTGGCGATAGTGGCTCCCTCGTCGACCACCTGAATTGGGAAATGCTTGGCCTCGAGACGTCTGTGGCGCTCGATCTCACAACAGTCACCTGTCCGGCGGACTAAACAGGTTGGGAGTTAGAAGGGGGATTTATTCTACTAAGTTCCTCAAACCAGGTCTTCAACCGCCCTGATGGTATGGCTCGGCGCCTATGGCCTTGTGCTCTATACGCGCCCCAGCTCAAAGGTTCTCAAGACGCGCTGGTCTTTAAGGATGGCCTCACCGGCTCGGGCAAAACAGTTGCCCCCAACGTAGTACCACTAGTACTTCTACAGTTTGTCTGAGTCAAAGTTGCCAAAGATAAAATCCTTCCTGAAGCTAGTGACATAGTACTAGTTGAACTATTGGGGAAGCTTCTTTATCTTGTAGACTTACTTAAATGCCTCCCACGGCATCTCGGTAGGCCGGTAGTATCTTCATAAAATATACATCCCTATCAGCAACCTGTAACTATTCGAATTAAACTGTGTCGAGCACACATTCAGGTAATTTAGTGCCCGGCGGAGAAAAGGATGAAGAGGCAGGCGCATGCCAGCTTGGAAGAACTCCACATATAGAGTAATACACCCCTTTGGTGGAATCAAAGGGGAGTCATCCTCCTACGCCGCGATGAGGATGACGTCGTCTATGATGTCAAACTCAGGGGCAAGTCCTCCAACTGAGATTCCATCATGGCGTTGGTATATGCCGCTGCTAACGTTTACTCTGGCTAAGTATTCTGATAAGCAATCACTCCTTGGACTCGAGTGACCCTAACTCTCTCATCCTCTAGGGGGCTCTCAGCCGATCCTACCTCCTTGGTTCTCTGCTCCTCGTAGGAGATTCGACGGTTACCCTGCCCACAACAGGGACAGGGGCCCTGGAGTCTCGACCGGAGGTGCTCAGAACATTAGCTACGGCCTCTAGCTCGGCTTGCTCCTAGGCAATAACTTAGGATGCGTCGGCGGTTGTTGCTCCGATGTAAGGATCCTCGCCCCTACACAATCTCATTGGGCGCTCCCCTTTCAGCAGGTTGAAGAACTCCTGCTCGAGGACGGTCTGGGAGTCAACCCTCAATATTTCAGCCAACCGATCAACTCCATCCTACTTTGGGGAAAAGCCTTTGATGTAAATTTCCATAGAAGGTGAATGGGCCTCAGGGTTATTTTCCAACCAAGAAATATTAATGTTCTACGAGTCCGATAAGTCCCTCATTCTCTCGTACTCCTCAAAAAATTACCTGTTCAGGTTATGGAAGCTTGGGAATGAAAAGTTCTCGGGTTATAAACTATAACTCAATAGTTAAAACTCAAAAACAAATGTATATTGCTTCAATCGCACAGGAAAATGACAAAAAAAGGGGGCCTATTTATGGTCTTTTCAAGTAGAAAATCTGGGTGCAAAAAACGAAGAGGCACGATCATTACGCCTGATAAGCGACGTAGTCGATTACAGACTAACACGTGTCCCTCGGCAATTTGCACGACCTTTCGTTTCTCACTGCTTTGGGACACCGCTTGATCTTCTATTCTAAGCCAACCTCACCCACTCAGCATAGTCCACCTGGTCGGACACCGACTAGGTGAATTAGGGGGCTATATTATTAAGGGTGAGCTCGGTGCCACCGTCGAGGAGCCAACTCTAGGTGGTCGGCCAAATAGCTCAGCAAACGGTACGTGGAGCTTATAACTGACCTCGATGACACTGGATGTCTTCTCTGAGGTGTCTCTTAGGGCCCTTCAGGCAGCACCTCCTCAAGCTGCCTCCTCGAATTCAGTACCAGCTCGGGTTGGACTGTTCCCATGCTAAAGTAGATTGCTACTCGCCATCGCTAGCTGTTCGGGTCTTAAATGTGTATTTTTATGTCCGATATAACTTCAAGTGCAAGGTTGTCCAAGTAATAAAATCTCGAGAGTCCGAGGTCGATCCCA
>LNSY01195759.1:0-12113 GCA_002024485.1 Artocarpus camansi
ATAGGTGTGCAACACTTATTTAGGTGATACATATATACATACATATATATACACATATATACCTCAAAAAACCTTGTCATAAAAACATGCATAAACTTTTATATATCAAAACTTTCATAGTAAAACATCATGCATAATCATCATGTGAAATCATCATAAAACCATCATGTACATAAATTTCAAACTTTTATAAGTTTCATCGTGTTGTAGGTGAGAATGTACTTACCTATTTAGCTTACTAAACCTTAATTGAAGATGACGTCGTTGCGATTTCGATGTGCTCACTTCTTACTATGTTTATGTCATACATTCATTCAGAAATTGAAAAATTAACTTTTATCCTCATGAAGTCATCTAATACTTTAAGGCATCATTCATACTTTCATCACAAGAAAATACAAGGAAAACAATTACACATTACCATCTTATAACATTCATGCAAACTCTGGAATATTAAAAATCTACCTAACCATTAAGGACTTACAACTCAATATCTCACAATTCACATATGATAAAGATGCGAAAATTTGCAGGGACATTACCAACATATATATATATATAGAATTTACCCTTATTTTCTTTAGTCATAATAATTCGATTAAGCAATTAAACTAAGTCACAAAACACACCACACAAATCTTCCAGCATTAACAACATAGTGAGTAGCCCGAGCAAACATTCATATAATAAAATATCTATATCACAAAATAATTCCACAAAAATCCTACATGTATTAGACTCCTAAACTGTAACATACCCAAAAATTACCTTTAAATAAATTTAATAAAATCCTAAATGTGCATTAGAAGACAAAGACAAAAATAACTTCAAATATATCAGGCTATGAGTTACACAAAATCATTATTTTCAAACAATTAAAATAAATTTATTTAGACCCTGAAATTCTGATGACATCTTATTAACATATAAATACAGAAGCAAAAAAAGTCTCATTGTCAAATAAATTCATTTAATTATACAAACATGTCACACAACAAGAAGTACAATAATCCACTGATAAAATAGTTTCAAAACCTAGTCTTAATCAAAATTCAATAACACATAAAATATTCATCATTTCACTATGAGACTTTTTGTCCATAACTTAACATATACATCAACATTTCTATAGAAGTTCGTAAAAAATCAAAACATAGTTGTCCTTTGAACAAAGGCCATAGATTTGTGCAACATACGGCTCAGCAATCATAAAATAGTGAGTGGTAGAGGGTAAAAATTTCATATCTCAACGTAAAAAAATCCAAATTCCATGAAATTTTGAGGGATAACGCATAACACATACATAAACATCATTCTAAAATTTCGTTGCAAACAGAAATTCTTAGACAAAGATACTGAAGTCGGAGTAAAAGAGAAAAAAATATATTCTTAGAAATAATTTGAGAACAAATTCTTACTTCAAAACAATTTCTGCTCAAAATTTCCTTTGAATTCGCCCAAGAGGAGACCAATATTTCATTCAAATAATTGCAACAAAAATTTAAGGGAGGACGGAAGAAAACATGGAGAAAAGAGAGAAGTGTCTGAGAGAGTTTAGAGAAAGAGAAAGAAAGAGAATGATAGAGAAAAAATAGTTTACGTGAAAATGAAAATAACAAAAAGGGAAAACTCATTTTCTCTATAATTAGAAAAAAAAAATTGACTAGAATTAGGGCAAATGCACGTAGGGAATAGAGAGGATTGGGGAAGGTGAAAAAATTTGTTCTTACCAAATTTAACAATTTCAAAAGAGGAAACCCTCATCAAATATTTAATTATCCATAAAAGTCAAATATTCAATTATTTAAAACAAGGAAAAAGACTAAAAATATGCTAATCAATTAGAATTAATCATCCAATCAAAATCAATTACCCATGCTATAATTTTGGTGATTACCTGCTAATTACTTATCATATTTCTTCAGCCTATTGACGGCTTACTTCGGCCTGCCGAAGTCGTGAGGTCCGGCATGCCAATGAAATCCATCAGCCTGTCATTCTATGAAGAATAATTTGGTCTATCAAACTTGAAGGATCGGCCTACCGAACAGCCATATACATTAAAATATAACAAAACATTAATTGGTTGCCAAATAATTATCAAACATGCAACATAAATGACATGAACATCTTGAGCACATCAATTCCATATGACTGTCACCTGTCATAATACTCCAAGCAAAATAATTTAGTGATATTCTATCATAAGAAAATACTTATCATTGTTACTTATTTAACATAATCCGTTACATGAAAATCAATGGGTGTTACAATTCTCCCCACCTTATAAGAGTTTTATCCTCGAAGCTCAAAACAGTTGCGGAATTTAGTTCTTATGTCATCTTCGTGTTCCCGTGTAGCTTCTTCCACTTGGTGATTTTGCCATAGCACCTTGATCAATGGAATTTCTTAATTCCTCAAGATCTTGGTCTTTCGATGTAAAATCTCCACTGGCTTTTCCTCATAACTGAGGTCATCTCATATTTCGATCACCTATGGCTTAATCACGTGTGTAGGATTTAGGACATATTTCTTAAGCATCAAAATATGGAACACATCATGAATGGATGACATTTTTGATGGTAGTGTCAACTGATAAGCTACTTTGCCTATCAGCTTCATGATTTCATAAGGCCTGACAAACCTCGAGTTCAACTTGCATTTCTTTTTGAACCTCATGACTCTTTTCATTAGTGCAACCTTTAAGAATACTGAGTTGGCTACAACAAATTTTAAGGGCCTTTTTCTTTTATCAGCTTAACTTTTTTGTTAGCTTTGAGCGGTCTCTATTCTCATTCTTATCAACTTTATCATCTTGGAGATTCTATTAACAAAATCAGTCTTATCATCATCAATGCTTTCCATCAACTTTTTTTCACCAACTTCTTGCCAACATATAGGCGACCTACATTTCTACCTATGTAGGGCCTCATAAGGTGCCATCCCAATTGTCGCTTGGTAGCTGTTGTTATAAGCAAATTCTACTAATGGTAACACTTTACACCAGCTGGTCTTGAAGTCGAGGGTACAAGCTCGAAGCATGTCTTCGAAGATCAAGTTCGTCCTCTCCGTTTGGCCGTGTATTTGATGTTGGAAAGCTTTATTGAAGTGCAACTTAGTCCCCATTCTAGCCTATACACTTTTTTATTACTTGGACATGAACCTGCCATTACGATCAAAAATGATAGACTTAGGGATTCCATGAAGTCGCACAATCTCCTTGATATAGAGTTCCGTTAACTGCTCCATAGAGTAAGTGATCTAGATAGGAATGAAATGCGCCATCTTCATCAATCGGTCGACAACAACCAAATAGCATCATATCCATTCATAGTCCCAGGTAAACCGGTAATGAAATCCATTGCAATATCCTCTCATTTCTATTTCGGTATCTAAATTGACTGTAAATCACCGCTAGGTCTTTGGTGTTCAGCTTTAATTTGCTGGCACATCAAGCATTTCTTCATATACATGGAAATGTCACATTTCATTCCAAACCACCAGAAGTTATCTCATAGATCGTTGTTCATCTTTGTTGCACCTAGATAAATTGAATAAGAAGTGTCGTGAATTTTCACTATGATTCTTTCCCTTAAGCTATCAACGTTGGGAACACATAAGCGATTCTTAAGGTATAGAGATTCATCATCCACAATACAAAACTTTTCATATTTTCCTTCCTTTATTTCCTGTTTAATCCTCATGAGGCTTACATCTTGGTCTTGCTACTCCAAATCTCATCATAAAACATTGGAGCAAGAGTGAGTGCTGAAAGCTGGCTTGTTATGAGTTCCAAACCAAAGTCCATAATTTCTTTCCTTAAAGGTTGAGACATTGCTTGTAATGACATCAACATGCCAACAGTCTTCCTACTCAAAGCATCAACCATTCAATGAGCCTTTCGTAAATGACAAAGGATTTTACAATCATAATCCTTCACCAGTTCTAACCATCTTTACTATCTCATGTTTAGGTCCTTCTAAGTGAAAAAACACTTTAAACTTTGATGATCAGTGAAAATCTTGCACTAGCCATACAAGTAGTGTCTCCATATATTCATTACAAAAACAACGGCCGCTAACTTGAGGTCATGAGTAAGGTAGTTCTTCTCATAATACTTTAGTTGTCTTGATGCGTAAGCAATCACTCTGTTATTCTACATCAAAACAACACCAAGGACCATCTTAGAAGCATCATTAGAAATTATAAATCTATCATTCCCTTCAAGAATGGCCAATACTAGAGTCATAGTTACCCTTTTCTTCAGCTTTTAGAAACTCTTCTCGCAGACATCTATCTATTAAAACTTCTTGTCCCTGTTATTAGATTTGTGAGTGGCACTGTTATCTTAGAGAAGTCTTCCACGAATCTTCGACAACATTCAACTAGGCCCAAGAAGCTCCTTATCTCACTTGCATTCATTAGTTATTTCTAGTTGAGAATAGCCTATACTTTAGCAGGATCTACCATTATCCATTCCTTTGATACTACACGCCATAGGAAAGACACTCTGTCGAGCCAGAACCCACACTTAGAGAATTTTGCATACAACTTGTGTCTCTTTAATGTCTCCAACACAATTCTTATATGCTTAACGTGTTCTTCCTGACTCTTCGAATAAACAAGACTATTGTCGATAAACGCAATGACAAATTTGTTGAGGAAATCCTTGAATACTTAATTCATCAAGTCTCTAAAGACTGTAGGTGTATTTGTTAGACTGAAAGGCATAACCATAAATTTATAGTGACCATACCTCAGTCTAAAGGTTGTTTTTGGGATGTCTCCTTCTTTAATCTTTACCTGGTGACATTTTGACCTCAGGTCAATCTTTGAGAACACTGATGCACCTTTTAGTTGATCAAACAACTCATCGATTCAAGGCGATGGGTACTTATTCATGATCGTTGCCTTGTTCAACTCTCTATAGTC
The DNA here is from genome assembly GCA_002024485.1 of Artocarpus camansi. Taxonomy (NCBI): domain Eukaryota; kingdom Viridiplantae; phylum Streptophyta; class Magnoliopsida; order Rosales; family Moraceae; genus Artocarpus; species Artocarpus camansi. The sequence goes on from LNSY01195759.1 coordinate 4,933, forward strand.
GATGTAGAGTCTTATAGATCCATCCATCTTCTTGACAAATAAGATTGGGGCTCGATTGGGGCTCCCTATGGTGAGTGACTGGGTCTGAAGAAGCCTTTATCGAAAAGTTCCTTTAGTTGAGAATGAAGTTCTTTCTACTATGCTGGGGCCATTCTGTGTGGTGCCTTTGAAATACGGTCAATGCTAGGAGCGAGCTCAATCTCAAATTCAATCTCTCTATTAGGGGGTAAGCTTAATAGATCATCTGGAAACACCTCTAAGAATTCTCGCACTACTGCCACATTTTCAATCCTTGTCTTTTCTTCCTATATTTTATCTACAATGTTCGCCAGATAACCCATACAGCCGCTTGCTAACAACTTCCTTACTTTCATGGTTGATAAAAACACACTTGGTTTCCTTCTGGATTCACGCACATACACAAACTTTTGTTTACCTTTTGGACGGAAGATCACCTTTTGTTTCTGGTATTCAATGGAAGCATTGTAAATGCTTAGAAAATTTATCCATAGAATCATGTTGTAATCATACATATCAATCACAATAAGGTCGATGAAAAGTTCCTTTTCAAAAATCCATAGAGGAATAGTATGCAAACAGTGCGTAGATATCATCACTTCCTTGGATAGTAGTGCTATATTGAATTCGTATCTCATTGGTTCTAAATGAACCCCAAACTTTTTGGCAAAGGATGATGATACAAAAGAATGTGTGGCACCTGTATCAAAGAGAATATGTGCATTAATTGAAAGACTTGAAATCTAACCTGTGACCACATTAGAGGCTTTAGCTGCCACCTATTCCTTCGTCATTTCATAGATGTGGGCATTGGTAGGTGGGGCTTCAAGTCTTCCTTGGCTAATTAACGGCCCATCTAAGGTAGCTTATATTTGATGGAGTCAGGCTTGAAGAGCTCTCTATTGGCTTGAGCATTCATCTGATTGGGGCAGTTCTTCGCAAAATGGTCTTTACGTCCACAGATAAAACACTGATTCATTCCTAAACGACATGCTCCTAGATGTTTCTTCCCGCATTTGGTGCATGGTTGAATCTGCCTATTATTATTATTATTGGGATGGCCACCATTACGCCTTTTGTTGCCTTGCATCTGTTGGTTCTGAGAATTGTCCTTCCTTTTGTTGCTTCTCTTTTTCTAGCTATTGTTGTTGTTGCTACTGCTGTTGTTCCTATTTTGGAGGCGGTTCTGAGTGCTTAGATTGGTTGCCAGTTGACCTTGTTGAGGTTGGTTTCTTCTTAGTATTGACAAAAGAAATTCAGCTTATTGCGCCCTCAAAATGACCTGTTCTTGGTTCGTAGGTGGGCTTGCCCCATCCACAATTGTAGCAATCTTTGGTCTGAAGAATCTGATTAGTCTTCTGACCCTTTTCACTCTCATTACTAACCATCCTTGGGCATTGTTGGGCCAATTTGTCAAATTTAGCCACCACATCTATAACCGACATGTCTCCCTGGCGCAGGTTCTTGAACTCATCATAATGTTTTCGAGTAATATTCATGTAAAAGAACTTCGTGTTGAATTCATGAATGAAATCAGCCCATGTCATCTCATCGACATTCTTGCTCTATTCGATTTTGTCCCACCAAATTATGGCCTCCATGGTGAGGCTGTAACGAAGCATAGAGAACCTTCTCATTATCCGTGAAGCCCATGAGTTTTAGAGTGGCCTCAATTGTCTTTAGCCATCTTTGAGCAACTAGAGGATTTTTAGAACCTTTAAAATCCGCTGGCTTAACCCTCTTCCATTTGACTAATAAGGGTTCCTAATAGACCGGTCTTGGTTCTACTTCAGGAGCTAGGTTTCAACTACTTGTGACTGGGGAGGAGGAGGAGGAGGAGGAGGAGGAGGCCACATGTCATTGCCTCGTTGTTCATTACCTTAACAATTGGCTCTTAGTTCATCAATTTCCCTTCTTTGCTTCTCGAGTTGCCTTTGAAGCTCCGTAATCACCATCATTAGCCTTTCATTAGTTTAAGCATGAGTTTGCATTCTTTACGGCCGTCCATTGCTGATTTCCTAAAAGAGTTAAGAATTTAGGAACAATCTTCTAATTTATGAGACAGGATTTCACTACTATGGCATTTATCATTAAGCAACTAAATCTCATACTTGTCATCAAACTTGTATCCTTAACAATTAACTTAAAACATACTTACTTGGCAGACTTGGACCGACGTGTGGCGATATGAATTGAAAATGGAAATCTACTTTGATACCAAAGCCTGTAATGTTCCCTTATAGACATCACAGATGTCGTTACATTCATTCTGTTTACTATTATTTAAGATAAACTATTATAATGAAAACATAATTTGGAAGCATACCCTAGGAATCCATGCATACATTTTTTTCATAAGTTGTTTGATTTTAAGTATTTATAAATAGTTTATCACACCACAACAATAAAATCATAATTTAAATTAAAATTAACATAACTCTTAAAATTTGCTTACACAGTTTGGTAAGCCAAACTTTAAACTTTGGCAGGTTGATCTTGACCGACAGTCCAAACTTCAACTACCGACAGGTTACCCGAGACTCTACAAAACAAGGTTCTAAAATCACTAAGATTGGCAGGCCGATACAGACATCAACAGACCAACAAATAATGGTTGACAAACTAAACTATTCATAAATTAAGATTAAATTTTAAATCATATCTCAATATTTCAAAATGCAGAAGGATAAATAATAATCATATAAGGTTATAGAAACATAGTTCAAATATTTAAAACTCATTAAATAAACATTCTTAGATAATAAAATATGCTTAGAAAATAAAACATAGTTTATAACTTTAAATTTCTTCTTTGGTGTTCTTCCATTTTCACTCCATCATTCTTTGCTCATACATCTATCCTCGCCCTCCACCTATTCCATAATCCTCTTATCCTTTTCTGTAACATGATGTAAAATTTGAGTAAGGAAGAGCTTAGTAAGTATATTTCATATCTTACAACGTAAAACATTTTATGAACATTTTTATGAAACATCATTTTCATAATCAACATCATCATAATAGTGCACTGAGCATAGTTTCACATAGAACATATCTTTTGTTAACATTAACTATATTAAAACTTTGTTCATTTTATCTTTAGGGGCCCAAATGTTACACCATTTTCATCTTCATACACTCACCGTCATGAGATAAGTGGGGTAACTAATCCTAAAAAAAATTAGAATCATAAGCGTAAACATGGGTATGCAACACTTCTTTAGGTGATACATATATACATACATATATGTACATATATACTTTGAAAAACATTGTCATAAAAATATGCATAAACTTTTATACATCGAAACTTTCATAGTAAAACATCACGCATAATCATCATGGGAAATCATCATAAAACCATAATGAACATAAATTTCAAACTCTTATAAATTTCATTATATTGCAAGTGAGAATGTACTTACCTGTTTAGCTTACTAAACCTTAATTGAAGATGAAGTCGTTGTAGTCTTGATGTGCTCACTCCTTGGTATGTTCATGTCATACATTCATTCACAAATTGAAAAATTAACTTTTATAATCATGAAGTCATCTAATACTTTAAGGCATCATTCATACTTCCATCTCAAGAAAATACAAGAAAACAATTACACATTACCATCTTATAACATGCATGTAAACTTTGGAAAATTAAAATCTGCCTAACCATTAAGGCCTTACAACTCAATATCTCACAATTCCCATACGATAAAGGTGTGAAACTTTGTAGGGACATTACCAAAATATATATATAATTTACCCTTATTTTCTTTAGTCATTATAATTCTATTGAACAATTAAAATAAGTCACACAACACACCACACAAATATGCTAGCAATAACAACATTGCGAGTAGCCCCAACAAACATTCATATAATAAAATATCTATATTACAAAATAATTCCACAAAAATTCTACATGTATTAGGCACCTAAAACTGCAACATACCCAAAAATTACCTCTAAATAAATTCAAAAAATCCAAAACGTGCATTAGAAGTCAGAGACAAAAATAACTTCAAACATATTAGGCAGTGAGTTACACACAATCATTATTTTCAAACAATCAAAATAAATTTATTTAGACCCTAAATTCTTATGACATCTTATTAAAATATAAATACAGAAGCACAAAAAGTCTCATTGTCAACTAAATTCATTTATTTATACAAAAATGTCACACAACTAGAAGTCCAATAATCTACTGATAAAATAGTTTCAAAACCTAGTCTTAATCAAAATTCAATATAAAATATTCATCATTTCACTGTGAGACTTTCTAATCCATAACTTAACATATACATCAACATTTCTATCAAATTTTGTAAAAATCAAAACACATTTGTCGCTTAAACAAAGACCATACATTTATGCAACATACTATGCAGCAATCCTAAAATAGTGCATGGTAGAGGGTAAAAATTTTATATATCAACATAGAAAAATCCAGATGCTGTGAAATTTTGAGGAATAACACATAACACATAACACATACATGAACATCATATTAAAATTTCATTGCCAACGTAAATTCCTAGGCAAAGATACAACAATCGGAGTAAAAGAGAAAAAAATATACTTTCAAAGATAATCCGAGAACAAATTCTTACCTCAAAACAATTTTCTCTCAAATATGCCTTTGAATTTGCCTAAGAGGAGACCAATATTTCATTCAAATAATTGCAGCAAAAATTTAAGGAGGAGGGAAAAAAAGTGGAGAAGAGATAGAAGTGTTTGAGAGAGTTTAGAGAGAGAGAGAAAGTGCGATAGAGAAAAAATAGTTTATGTGAAAATAAAAATAACAAAAAAGGGAAAACTCATATTCTCTATAATTATAAAAAATTTTCTGACTAAAATTAAGGCAAATTCACATGGGGAATGGAGTAAATTGTGGAAGATCATCAAATTTATTCTTACTTACCAGATTTCACAATTTCATAAAAGGAAACCCTCATCAAATATTCAATCATCCACAAGAGTCAAATATTCTATTACTTAAAACAAGAAAAAAGTCCAAAAATATGTTAAGCAATCATAATTAATCATCCAATCAAAATCAAACACCCATGCCATAATTTTGATGATTACCTGTTGATTACTCACCAGCTTTCTTCAGCTTGTTGATGGCTTACTTTGGCCTACTGAAGTCACGAGGTTTGGCCTGCTTTTCTGTGAAGAATAATTTGGCCTGCTAAACTGCCGCATACACTAAAATATAATAAACATTAATTGATTGCTAGATAATTGTCAAACATGCAACATAAATGACTTGAACATCTAGAGCACATCAATTCCACGTGACTGTTACCTGTCATAATATTCTAAGCAAAATAATTTAGTAACATTATATCATAAAGAAAAAACTTAACGTCGTTACTTATTTAACATAATCCGTTACATTAAAATTAATAGGTGTTGCACATTTTTGGCTTTGGTATCAAAGAGAATTTCTGTTTTCAATTCATATCACCTCACGTCAGTCCAAGTCCTCCAAGTAAGTATATTTTAAATTAATTGTTAAGGATACAAGTTTGATGATAAGTATGAGATTTAGTTGTATAATGAGTAAGGCTCTAGTACATAATATAGTAGTGAAATCTTGTCTTATAAATTAGAAGATTATTCTTAAGCTCCTAATTCATTGAGGAAATCAACGATGAATGGCCGTAGAAGAATGTAAACTCATGCTCAAACCAATGAAAGGCTGATGACGATGATTGTTGAGCTACAAAGGCAACTCAAGGAGCAAAGAAAAGAAATTGAAGAACTAAGAGCTAATGGTCAAGGCGATGAAAGACGAGGCAATGACATGTCACCTCCTCCTCCTCCTCAGCCACAAGTAGTTGAAGTCCAAGCTCCTACAGCAGAACCAAGACTGGTCTATCAGGAACCACTATTAGTCAAATGGAAGAGAGTCAAGCCAGCGGATTTTGAAGGTTCCAAGGTTCCTCTAGTCGCTTAAGGATGGCTGAAGACAATTGAGGCCATTCTAAAACTCATGGGTTTCATGGATAATGAAAAGGTTCTTTGTGCTTCGTACTGCCTTGCCATGAAGCTTAGAATTTGGTGGGACAGAATCGAACAGAGCAGGAATGCCGATGAGATGACATGGGCCGATTTGGTTCACGAATTCAACACAAAGTGCTTCCATATGAATATTACTCAGAAGCATTACGATGGGTTCAAGAACTTGCATTAGGGAGACATGTGGGTTATAGATGTGGTGGCTAACTTTGATCAGTTAGCTTGTCTTTGTCAAAGGATAGCTAGCAATGAAAGTGAAAGGGTTAGAAGATTGATCAAAGTCCTCAGGCCAGAGATTGCCACAATTATGGATGGGGCAAGCTTGCCTAGGAACCAGGATAGGTTGTCTTAAGGGTGCAATGTGCTGAATTTCATTTGTCAAAGCTAAGAAGAGACCAGTCTCAGCAAGGTCAATTGACAACCAATGCAAACACTCAGAACCACCCTCAAAATAGGAACAACAACAATAGCAATAAGAACAACTAGAGCTGGAGAAACAACAAGAGGAAAGGCAACTCTCAAAACCAACAAAGTCAAGGCAATAAGAAGCATAATGCTAGCCAGTTCAACAACAATAACAGGCAGATTCAACCATGCACCAAATGTGGGAAGAAACATCTAGGTGAATGTTATTTGGGGACGAACCAATGCTTCATCTGTGGACGTGATGACCACTTTGCCAAGAACTACCCCAACTAGACTAATGTTCAAGCCCAACGAAGAGCTCCTCATGCCCAACTCCATCGGATGCAAGTTGCCTTAGAGGGACCGCCAATTAGTCAGGGAAGACTTTTAGCCCCACCTACTAATGCCAGCATCTATGCAATGACGAAAGAACAGATGACTGTTGAAGCCTCTAATATGGTCATATGTCAAATTTCAAGTCTATCTATTAATGTACATGTTCTCTTTGATATGAGTGCTACACATTCTTTTGTATCAACATCCTTTGCTAAGAAGTTACGGGGTCATTTAGAACCAATGAGACATTGATTCATTACAACACTACTCTCTAGGGAAGTGAAGATAGCTATGCACTATTTACGTGTTGTTCTTTTATGGATATCTGAAAGGGCACTCTTTGTCAATCTTATTGTGATCGATATATACGATTATGATATGATTCTTTGAATGAATTT
>LNSY01196482.1:0-11812 GCA_002024485.1 Artocarpus camansi
ATTAATATATTTTGTAATATTTTGTATATCAATATGAGGATGATAAAGAATATGTAATATTAATATATTAGTAATATTTTGTTTTTTGTATATAAACTCCATATATGCCCAATTCCAAAATTTGTTTTTAGTAGTCACAGATCACATATTTGCTAAGATACAATCATTGCTATGAAAGTAATATGAGGATCATTATTAATATATGTAATATTTTTATTATTACTTATTTTATTAAAATGTCATAAATCTTAATATTTAGGTGGTTAGAATGAAATCTCCAAAGATATTTCCTTGGAGAGAATCACGCCCACCACTAGGGTGGTTGGGCATGATTTGTCATCTCTCCAATAGGAGAATAATATGTGTCCCAACTACTTGATTCAATTTGATTCTGTATCCATCTAGAATCTGTCCGAGATCTGATTTTAGTTCAAACTGAGGTATTATTTATTTTAAATTTTAAAATAAATATCTTCTATGATTTTCTCAATTATTTAAATTATCTCATAATTCAAACAATTATCTACAGAATCTATTTCAACTTTTGAAAAAGATATTTTTCTACACCAAGATAACAAAAAGATTACATGAAGATCATGCAAGATATTTGTCTCCTAGAATCATGGAATTGGTGCCACATGAACTCCCAATGTTCATGTGCGTGGCACCCCACACAGTCCAGGTGGGCTGTTATGTGAAATTACAATTCTGCCTTTATAGGCATAAATAATCCAAGAAAATTTCTATTGATCCATCTAAAAGAATATGATAGAGTTAGCAAATGGACTCAATAGACATTTATAATTTAAGCTACAATAATTACTTATAATGTAATTATCTCATAATTATACATAATAATTCTTAACTCTGGTTTGCGCTACTATCAGAAATTAAAATTGCACTCTTACATTATATACAGAATTATATTGAACCTTAAACATCAATTGTTAACAATAAGGTTATCTATTAATATAATCATTTGCCATAATAATATTTATAATTAGAGCTAGGTTCATAATTTTCTATACAACCTCTCTAACAACATCTTTGTCCATGAGTTCTATTAATTCTCTAATTGATGACCTTTTTATGAACAAATAATAAACAAGGATTTTGGATAACATTTAATATCCTATATCAAATAGTAAGATCTCTACATCCAAGTTCCTAAATTAATACTCATAAGAATATTATCTTAATATCTTATCTTGTAGGAGTTATGGATTCCATATCTGTGAGTAATGGTCCCAACTACTTATATTAGTATGCCTCCAATATACTGAGTTATTGATCATGGATCTTACGGATCTCACTAATTGGCAATTAAAAGACATAGTAAATATATTTGAGTCCACTAATCGCCCTAGGATTAAGGTAAGATTTATAAAATGATCAAAATAATAGAATTCTAATTTCTCGTTATGAAATTACACAAGAGATTAAATTCTATATTGGTCTAGGCTTAATATGTTTTAAACACACTAATGTCTCTATCTGGTGATCATCACATTACTATAATCTAGATAAAATTATTCCACTAAGTTAAAAATAGACAATATCATAATCTTAATTAAGATAAAATGTCTGGTTTTATCTATCGATTATAAACCAAAGTTTATAGTAAATATATATATAATCATATCCTCTATATTATGAACACTTTATATATATAGTTATGGACTTTTATACGTATGGAACTTTTATAGTATTTGCACACACACACACACACACACACACACACACACACACACATATATATATTATGGAGAAAAATAAGGAATATTATCTATTAATAATATAATACTTTATTTTTGATCATGTCCAATTGGGATAAGCATCAATCCTAACATTTTTGTCTCTTCAGACTTGGTTCATCTTGTTGCATATTTTCAATCTTATGTAGTGAATAGGAACATGGAGTTATAACATATAAATTACCTTTTATACCACTAGAACATATCAAAACATTATTCTTAAAAATAGAAACACTTTCATTAAAAGAAATAAAGTAAGATTGTTTTGATAATGCATAACTGAAATAAAAAATCTGTTTAAACTAGGTACATAACAATAATTATTTAAAATTAAAAATTTATTGTCCATGAAACAAAGCTTGATGACTCCCGTTGCAACAATTGTGAGCATGAATTCACCATCATGCAACCTTATGGTTTCTTGAAATCCCTACAAAGAAGTATAAACATGATTGGTGGTTTTAGAATGTAGTATCTAGGTACTAGCAGATTTTTCCACCAAACTTGTTTAAAGAAAAGTACCATACCTTCCTTATCTTCTATGTTGCATTGGAAACACTTCTATTGCATTCTAGGTTTTCAACCTCGTCGTCAAAGTCAACGACAACTTCAATTATGTCCCTCAATGTACTTCCCCTTCCAGCTTTCATAAGTGCACAGATTTCCCAGCATATTAGGAATGTTTTCATCCTTCATAGTCATGATATAGCTTATCTTGAATTCCTTGAAGATGATAGGCAATGATACTGAAATCATGCTAACAATCATGGCATCATTGATCACAGCTACATGATATGTTTCTACATTCATAAATTGCAGGAGTTCCATCACATGATTCTCCACCGATGATGTAGGTGCCATTTTACAATCTAGTATGGTTTCAATTGCGTCTCGCCTTGCTTTGATGTTATTGGATCCATAACATGCTTCCATCATTTCAAGGGCATCTTTGTTTGGTTCGAAGACAAGGAACAAATCTGGCAAAATGGACACCAAGATATAGTGCCATGCAACATTATTCGAATACAACCATAGATTATAATAGTCTATTTCACTTTGGAAAGCTCTAGGTCCTAGATTTGGTGGACATTCCGTGAAACATAACACCGTGTTTCTCAATAGTATGCATGGTTAAGAGTGCATGTTTCTTGTCAACGAAATTATCGTCGGTCAAAGTGTTTTTAGTCAATACTAAAGGATGTGGATTATAGGCCAATAGACAGAATTAATAAATTTGCTAATATCATATGAAACACTAATAATTTATTATAATACATATAAAGCAGACATTGCAGAAATACATGGATGTATGAAACCTAAGAAAATACATCACCACAATGGTCAACACTAGCATCCATGGGTATACAGATCACTATTAGCAATTTGCGCAACCCACTAACCATTCCAGGTCATTCCTAATTGAACTTAGCCACCTAATATCTCATATACAGTTAAGTCAACTACCGTATCTTTGGTCTATAAACTTAGTCAGCAAAAACTCATTCTACAAGTATACTATTAGGTTCCTATTGAGTGTACAACCATTGTTTCGTACCCTAATGATTTTCACCCATTAAGTGCCACCGTATGGTCAGTTGGTCGTAAGTTAATAACTAGTTAGGGAAATTATCTTTTAGGGAGGTAGATGAGCTTGGCAAACACAGCTCTTATAGGGAATCGTTCATTCATCACTCTTCGTATACCAACAATGGAGACCATGAGATTCTCATACAAAAGGCTCACCCAATTTGTTGTAATTTAGGTTTCTTAAATTTTATTTAACTCTTAAAAAAATTTAATCATAGTTTTAAAACAACTAATCTCATTAGATTCCTAAAACTACGTTATGTATGAACATGTTATTATATATGTGGCACTTATTATCCTAAATGGCATGTTATGAGTATGGCAATCATGGCATAACAAACATGTTAGCAAACATAACAAAAATGTGTAAATATGAACGCAGTCATAATAGTATGGCTCCACCTAGAAAGAATCCAAAAGAAAATTGTGATGATCTCCAAGTCACCTTCTTTATTTATTGTAGTCCTCCTCTTGTTGTATTTGATCCCTTTGCACTCTCACAAGCATTGGTGAAATTTGCCAAGTAATAAAACTCTTTTAATACTTTAATTTCATTAATCTTTAATTTTAATTTTCATTCTAATTAAGTGACTCCATTTTTGAAACTCTTTCAAAAACACCATTTTGTTTTAATTAACAAGAAATTTAAGAATTGATAATATTTATCAATTTATTAAACTCCTCTCACTAACGTAGGTTAAGTTAATTAAATTATTTAAAATCTAAATTAGATTTTAAATATTTTTAAGATCCAATTTAAATCTCTAAGATCTAATATGGATAATTTGAACCACCAATTTATTTAAAAATACCATTAATTGATATTTCATCAATTTAAAACAATTTTTAAACTTTTTAAAATTTGAAGCACACATGATGGTGGTGGAACATTTCGGACTATCACACTTGGCAACTCAAAGGCGGATACAGGAAGCTGCAATAACCAAGGCCACAGCCAGGGGGGACGGAGCAGTCTCAGACGCACAAGGCACACAAGCCAATTACTCTGGGCTCGATTTTGGGCCGGGCCTTGCGCGGCCTAGGCATTCTCTGCCAGGCGGGCTCAGCGATGTTGAGCCTTGCCCCCTAGGGTCTATTTGCTGTGAGCTTTGTGGTGCGCAGACCCTTCACCAGCTGCATCTAAAGGTGTGGCCGATGGTTCCTTATGGTTTTTAAGAAGAAACCCTAGTTTGTCTTCTTATCAAACAAGAAATCAAACTAGAGCCACGAAATTGCTAAAATTAGAAATAATTAAAATTAATCATATCCAAAATTCTTCATCATCTTGAGACTTCATGTGCTTCCATCCTTATGAGAAAATCACATACAAAAATCCTATCTCGTTTCCAACTTACAAAAATTTTTATGAAAGCAATAAACAACCGGTAGGGAAATTACGGTGATGATAGAACGCCTCTCCAGCAAATACACTTTATCATAAAATAACAATTTAATATCTAAGGAACCATAGCTGATATAATTAAAAAAAAAAATCTCAACCCTTGATATCAATAATAATTTACATAAACATAAAAATTAATAACATTAAAAATCATACATCTCATGCATATTTCATAAACACATATAAACCTTAAGTTCCAACTCTTTAAATACAATTTTCATGCTAAAACATCACATGTATATCAATTATTGTGCATAACATGATCATGAGTCAACTCTAATACAATTGTTGGGTTGTGGGCCTAAAAATCATATAAAATATAGCATAATAGAATTTTAAATTTTTCATTAACTTTTAAGATCATTCTCATGAAGCTATATGCAATAATTGAATAAAACATAAACTTACAGGTTTGACAATAACTTTAAATAATCAAGCGTTTCAAAACCTTTAGATCTTTCTCACTATTCTCTTTTCCTTGGATCAACTAGTATATGGGCACTAGTAAGATCTCCTGGATAATTTCTTTCCAACCTTTTTGTCAGTAGAGATTCTTTAAACTCTAAAAAGAAGAGCTCAAAGAACACAAGACGGAGGCTAGAGAAAAATCTACTGAAAATAAAACCTCTAAGGTTTATTTGTAGACACATAGAAGCTTGGAAGTTGAAACATAATCTCATTAAGATTTTGAGTGGATCACACCAACTCCATATGTGGTAGGCGTGATCTATAGCTTCAAATGGTGGCATGGCATGTGTCATAACCTCCTCCAATTGTCTAATTCTATATCGATCTAGTATCTTTTCAAAATTTGATTTAGTTCAAACTACTATTTTATTTATTTATTTCAACTCTTAAAATAAATATCTTCCATGATTTGTTCAATCATTTAAATTATCTCATAATTCAAATAATTATCTGCAAATCTATTTCAACTCTCGAAAAAGATTTTAATCTGTTACAAGATAATAAAAGGTTACATGAATACCACGTGATCTATTGGACACATTAAACCATGGATGTGGTCCCACTTAGACTCTCAGGGTCTACTGTGTGGTGCCATACACAGTCCTGGTGGACTGCTGTGTAAAACTACAATTTTGCCCCTGTTAACAAAATTAATTCAAGAAAATTTTCTTTGACCCATATGAGAGAATATTATAGATCTACCAAGGGAATCCAATGGACATATATAATTTAATCTCCAATAATTAGTTATAATTTAATTATCTCATAATTAAATTAATAATAATTATTAACTCTAATTTGAGCCACTATCGAAAACCAAGATTACACTCTTAAATTACATACCGAATTATATGGAACCATAAACATAAATGTCGTCAACAAGGTCATCCATTGATATAATCATTTTTCATATGATAATACCCTCCATAATAATATTCATAATTAGAGCTAGGTTTATATATTTTCGTATAACCTCTTTAATAATATCTTTGTCCATGAGTTTCGTTAATTCTTAAATGGGTAACTTATTTATGAACAAACCATAAATGAGAATTTGTGTCATATTTGATATCCTGTATCGAATAACAAGTACTCTTTACCCAAGTTCCAGAACTTACTCATGGGAATAATATCTCATCAACCTATCAAGTAAGAGCTATGAATTTCATATATGTGAATAGTATTCTTAGTTATCTACATTAGTATGCTTCTAATATATTTAGTTATTGATCATGGGTGTTACAGATCTCACTCATTAGCAATCAAAAGACATAGTATATAGATGTGAATACATTAATCACCTCATAATTGAGGTAAGATCTATAAAATGATCAAATTGGAAGAGTTCTAATTTCTTGCTATAGAAGCAAACAAGAACTTAAATTCTATCTTGGTCCAGCTTTTACATGTTCAAAACACACTGATGTCTCTATTTGTAATCATCACATTACTATAATCTAGATAGGATCATTCCACCAAGCTAGGGATAGACGACATCACAATCTTAAGCAAGATAAAGTATCTAGCTTTATCTATTGATTGTAAGTCATAGTTTATACTTAGTACACATAATCATATCCTTTGTATTATGAACACTTTATGTAAATGATTATGTACTTTTATAAGTATAAGAACCTTTATGATATTTGCATGTGTGTGTGTGTGTGTGTGTGTGTGTGTGTTCAACAAGACATACATATAAGAGAATAAAAGGAATTTATTTTATTAATTATGCAATACTTTACATCTTATAATGACTATGTGGAATTTACACTATGCTGTATAAGCACCAATTCCAACACCTAGGGCTTGCGCTTGATGGGGCCGTTTGACCTTGTTTGCAGGCTCAATCAGAGTTATATCATTTTATAATATTGTTTTTCAACCTTTTTACTTTTATAAAAAAGATTGAAATATACTACTTTTAAAAAATAGAAAGACATAATTGATCATAAGTATTTTAGATTAAAACAAGATAAATAAGTGATATCTAAGGATATTTTGGTCTTCTTAAGAGATATGGTTAAATCAAAGGAATAAAAAATAAATAGTAAAACACAATTGTGATAATAAAAAAGTGGTATACTACCTAATTTATTCCTTGTTTGCATGACCTCTAAGAGTAAATTAGATGATATACCACTTTTTTATTATCACTATTGTGTTTTACAAATTTTTTTGCTCCTTTTAATCTATATTATTTTTCTAGCTAAAAAGGCTAAAATACCCTTAAGTAATACATATATACCTAATCCTAACTTAAAATACTTAAGAACAATAATGTCTTTATATTCTTTGGAAGTAATATGTTTCCAACTTTTTTATAAAAGTGATGAAATTGAAAAACAATACCACAAAAATGATATTTCTCTAATTGGCCCAATCCTAAGGAAGACACGTATGCACGACATAGCGAAGGAAAAGGGGTTGTTGCACTACATTGTGGCTGGCAGGGGCCGCTACATTGATATCTAGGGAGTAGCATCAGATAGATATTGAAGAGCGAGACAAGCAAGTATTGTGAGAGCATAGTTCAAGGGGGGGCACTGCGATGCCGAGTGCAGGGTGTGGAGGAGTTCCTCGGTCGTACTAGACATTAATTTTTAATTTTTATTTTTATTTTTTTGTTTTGTTGAATAAACCTACTTTGTTTTTACAAAAGTTTCATTTTTTTTTTAGTAAACGCAGCAATTCCATCTTCAAAACCAACATAGAGAGCAAATTTATTACAATTCTAGGACTGGAAGGGAGTGAACACTATGCTTCGAAATTCGGGGGATTGTACATTGTTACCATGACCAAAAATTAGGGGGACATATAATTAATTCCCAAATAATTTGTAACGAGCCAATTATAATAATTTCTTCCTGTATTTTCCTATACTAATTTTGAGTAGCTAGAGTATTTCAAGTAGGTACAGACAATTCTAAATATTTTTCCAAATCCTACTTAACTAAACTACTAATATCTCACAATAAGATTAGTTTAGTCTTTCACAACAAAGATTTGCAAACTATTGGATTTACTTTGAGTTTTCTATAAAACCGTGAAGGAAAATTTATCAAGCCAAAAAAGAAATTTATAAGTGTTATCTTTTAAAACTTATTTTCTTTATAGATGTCTTACATGTTTGAGTGTAACACAAGTTAAACATATAATATAAATAACGGTATCACACAACTTTTTAAATATAACATAAATAACCATATTTTTTAAAAATACAACCTAACATGTAACGTTAGTTTGACTTTTTTCCTAGCCCATCCCTTTTAACTTTAGAAATTTGCAACTTCTTCCGCACTCCACCCTCTTAATTCTAGAATAACATATTAAAAATACTAAGATTTTTTTTATTCGAACAAAATTAATCAGCTAAATTTTCAAAAAATAAAAATAAAAATCCGTATTAATGAATATATAACTGCAGTTCAACCTGAACAGAAATTCTACCCATGTCTTCCTAGCAAAAAAAAAAACGTGGCAGCAAAAAGGATTGATTTATGGTAACTAAACATAGCAGTAATTCCACCCATGCCCTCTCGTTTTCTTATTCTCTCAAATAACGGAAACTAGATCTTTTGATTTCTCACACAGTCATCACTAAATGTATGGAAATTAGGACCAACGAAATAGAGAAAAGAAGAATCAATATATCAGTAGAATTTTTATCGTACCATATTTTTATTGTGCAAAGAAAAGAAACACTTGAGCTACCATTTATCATAATCATAATATACAAATACGCTAACAAAGTACACCTTAGACGCCACCAATTTCCCGGAATCCTAACAAAATAGAAGTTAAAAACACAGAAAAATACAGAGTATAAATTGAATAGATAGCGGCACAAACAGATCTTTTAGCCTAGGCTATATAGACAATCAACCTAATTTTCAATCACTCCTCTCACTAGAGAACACTCAGATGATAACATATATGTATATAAGCACCTTTAAATAACCTGAAAAAATGCTTCAATTGTTGCACCATCACATCATTCTGCTCAAAGAAATTATTTGATTCTGTTGAGAAACCCTCTGTAAAGGAGAAATAACTTGTGGCATTGTCATACCCCCGGAAACAATAATCTCTGCGTTACAACACAAGATTAACACAATGTAAGAAACATGTGATGAAGATACATTTTTGAATGCTTTAATAACAGAAATTTTCATATTTACGTTTTCCACATTACCAATACACATTAGTTTTGATAAACAATGTGGAGAATTATAAACCTGCTGCAAAGAATAATATTGTCAGGTGGTTTTTTTACAAAAAGATGAATCAGAATCCACTGAAAAACATTCTCGCACACCACAAAACATTGAGAATCCATGTGAATCATCAACTATAAATTTATAACAACAATTTTGAGCTTGGTGGTAGCAGACGTTAAAAGCAAAACCAAAGACTAGAATGCTAAGAATCCACTAGAGCAGGCTGCCAACACTAGCTAACTACAAGTTTACAAGAAAGCGTGCGAATTAGTTTAGGTTCAAGATCCTGCAGCAATTAATTCGCACAAAAGGATCTATACTATGAATCGTTATACGGATTATAACTTAAATAACTTAGAAACGGAAAATTATTGGGCTAAAAGCAGCAGACATACCTATGCCTTCTCGGATAGATAGATTTGGTCTTATGATCTCTTTGGAGTTGACAAGGACTATATCACCAATGTATAGATGATTCGTTGGAATAAAAACACTACATAACTCTTCATCTTCATCACCCTTCTGCAGGAAGACCATTGAAAGAGCAAATATAATTTCTGTTAAAAGAACTCAACAACCCTGCACAACATGCTTCTTGCTTAAAATGATTCATCACATGAAATCCACACATTGAAAAATATCATTACCACCTTAAACTAACTTTAATATGCATGTTACCATCTCGGAAAAATGTTACATCAAACAAACTTTTCATTTGTCACGGCATGTACCAGAGTTGCTAGTAGTTTGGTCTTGCACGTAATTATTGTACTGCAACAAGTGCATGAGCCTTAATTCTTGAAATTCATCCACATCCCTTGATAAGAAAAGGCAGCTTTCTTTACAATTCTTTGCCATCATCCCACCCTACCATGGTATCCGGATTTATCTTTGCATACCTATTCAACATATTAATATTTCTTGGGTGACACTGTTAACCCATCTAATTGGGAATTTTTTTCCTCAAACAATAAATTCCTTTGTTGCCTGTTCCCCATTGGTAAGAACTTTTTCCGATTTGTAGATAAGGACTTCTTTTAGTTTTCCACACCATTATTTGCTTAGTACTTGAACATCAATCTAAGTTGTTATCCAAGTAACCATACAAATGGAACAATCGAAGGCTCAATAAAAATGGAAGCAACTTTTGAATACTTGGAATATGAAATAATCAAATTGCATCTTTTCTTTCTCTTTTTTTTTAAAAGAAAATGTGATTAATGTGCATAAGTTATCAACCAAAAGTTGGAATAAGCAATCCGTGGGAATATAAAATACCATAAACAAGGACTAGAAGGATTGAAATTCATAACCATCGTCAACAAAGAGGGGGCAAAACAAACAAAAAAGGCGAAAAAACTAGTACCTGTAGAGTGACAGTGGATGTTATAAAACCAAAAGCATATTCACCGACTCTTGGGTGACGAATTATTGCAACTTCTTTGAAAGCTGTGGTGTTTTGGTCTGCAATGAAAATTAGGAATAGTGTGGGTTTAGAATATACACAATTAAATTTTCTAGAAGGTAAAGAATTATGTTGGCATCCACATGTCAAACCAATATTAAAATTGAAGATGAAAAATTGATTAGAAAAAAGACTAGGGAGAACAATCTACACAGGACTTCTATATTCCGCCAACAAAATCATATTTTTAAAACTTATATGCATTCCAATGGAAATGGATGATGGACTATTGTTCACGAAAATATCTAGCCTAAGCAACTTCTCTCCAAAATTTTCCTCTGACATGATGCAGATCTCCATTCCCCAAAGTTCGTTATTTTAAAAAATAACTAGATCAACTAAGTCCTCGAGGAGACAGGAGGTAGCTAGTTTGAATTTTCAACAGTGAAAACCTCGAAATTCTGAGTTCCCTACTGAGGAAAACTCGTCGAGTACTTTTGACTTCATTAGCTGCAGCAGCCTTTAAATCTCCCACGCTAAATACAATAGCCTGTAAGTACCCAGGGTGGAAAACATGCATAGAAATATTCTTGAATTTTTAAAATCTCTACAGCCAATATCACGTGTTAAGCCACCAATCAAATTCAGAAATAAGAATATTTACCAGGAGAAATTGCAGCACTTATTTGTTTGGATGCTGAATATATATGCTTAACGAAGGGCATTCTCTTTATAAACCATTCTCCGAGTGAGAAAACAGCAGCACCCATCCATGATGAAACAAAAACACCAACAAGGAATACAAAGAGAAGAGATGTGACAAATCCAAGTCCTGCATTAACAAACTAATTAGTGAGTATTTTACTCATAAATCAATAATTTTTTAAGCTTAAATATTGTGAAAATTCTCAAGGTTTTGTGTTATTTTGATGTTTTTGGCGTTATTTTGTAAAAAAAAATAAAATTGGACTTAGAG
>LNSY01197209.1:0-10795 GCA_002024485.1 Artocarpus camansi
ACTTAGAATAAAATGGTTAGCACCATTATATCATATATCATAAAACACTTAATGTCGTCGTTAATTGACATAATTCGTTACATGAAAATAGACGGGTGTTACATCATGTCCAACACTAGATCTTCTATACATATTTTTGTCTTAGTTGGAAGTTCAAAACGACAAGAAACCATAAATAAGTGACTCTAGCTTTGTACTTCTGTTTGATTTCTTTCTAAGAAATGATAGTAAAGTATTTTTTTCAGGTGGTCGTATTTAGGATCTATGATGAAAAAGAAAAAAATGAGATTCTTAAGAGTGAATTGAGAAAATTCTGCGAAAGATTTGAGAATGCTTTTGAGAGATCTAAGTTTTAAGAGAGTATTGATAAGATTTTGTAGGATTAAGAGAGAAAAGGTTGAAAAATTTACTTACGAAAGTTGTTTGAATTTGAAGAGCTTTGAAGGTTTTTTAGAAATTTTTGAGGAAAGCTTGAAAATCTAAAAAGAAGGCAAAGAAGATTCGAAAGTTTAGAGAAAGAAGAGTTTAGAGAAAGAAAAAGTAAAGAGTTCTGAGTTTTGGATACAAAATGATAGGCTCTATAGACAAATGGTGGGCTACTATTTAAACACAGGGGTAAATTATACAAACACGTGTGAGAGTGAGTCTGGGCTGGGCTAAATAGTAAATGGGCTATGTAAAAGAAAAAATCTAAGATGATAAAAAGAAACAAACAAACAACACATATTTACAAACAAAAAAATATTTTTTGTGATTATAATTTTTTTAATTTTTATGTTGTTTTAAACATTTTTTCAATTTTTGAAATTAAAATTTATAAAAGCCTAAAAATTAGAAAAATTCATTGTTGCATGTTTCATTAAAATGTGTTTCAAGAGGTCGTTGATACAAAATACCACGTAATCAAATTTGATTATATTATTCTTATTCTTAGCCATTTAAATGAATTTTTGAGAATAACTTTTTCAAATTTTCAGAAAACAACACAACAAAATTAGGAAAAAAAACAACACAAAAATAAAAACAAAAATAAAAACAACAAAAGCATACAAGTACTAAGTTAGAGTTGAAAGTAGGTCAACATCCACATAATCTAAACTAGAAAGATATTCAAAACAACATGAATAAGGTTTAGATATAAATGGATTCCTTTTAAAAATTTTCTAAGCACTTTCTTCACATTTTATGGATCAAAACAATTTTCTTCTAAAACAAATCTTTTTTTACAAAATTATCTTTTCCAAAATCTAATTTACAAATGTCAGCTTCTTAACATCAAATTTGCTTCATCAACCAAAGACTAATTAGTTCATAAGCTTTATCAACCAAAGACTGATCTTTCTCAATTAGTTAAGCTTCACAATTTTCAAAATTAGCAGACTGTCTCAGTGAATTGAACACATTGAATTCAGAAGTCATATTTTTGAAAGACAATTTTAAAAGTCCATTTCTACAATTAATCAAAGCATTAAAAGTTACAAGAAATGGATGACCAAAAATGACATGGATTGGAACACTAGAATTGGCAACAAGTTATGTATCCAAAGCAATAAAGTCCATGGGGTGCTAAAACTTATCAATTTGAATTAACACATCCTCAATAACTCTTCTTGGAATTTTCATAGATCAATCAGTTAATTAAAGAGTGACAGATGTTGGTTTAATTCACCTAAATCTAACTTCTAGTAAATAGAATAAGGCAAAAGATTAACACGAGCACCAAGATCTAACAATGTATGTTTAATTTAAGTGTTTCCTATGATACAAGAAATTATGGGACAACCAAAAGCTTTGAACTGTGGTGGCAAATCATGTTGAATGATAGAACTAACACTATCAGCTAAAAATGCAATCTTAATCACATTATGCTTCCTTTTTATGGTACACAGATCTTTCAAAATTTAACATAAGATGGGACTTGTTTGATTGCATCTAAAAATAAAATGTTGATTTTGATTTGCTTGAAAAGCTAAAAAATTTTAGATTTTTTGTCAATCTTTTCTTTTGAAAGCAAAACTTTACGAAAAGAATCTTTTGGAACAAATTTTTCTTTTGAAACATTTTCTTTTTCAGAATTTACCTCAATATCATTAACTTTATCATCACTTTTTAAAGTTGAATTCACTTTTTGATCTTCTAAAATAATGGTTTTATTAATGGCTTTGCCACTTCAAAGGGTTGTGACAAAATTAATAGCTTTTTGTTGTGGTGGTGAACTAAAAGAGGCAACTTCATTTTTAGATAGGTAATATATAGATTGAGCAGGAAATTTTCCTTTTTCTTATATGTGAATTGAAGAAGTAAGCTTAGAAATGGGCTATTTAATCTCATGAATGTCTTGTGAATTACGAGTGTTGTGAACTTCCTATTTTGAATGAATACTTTTTGAGCTTGCATGAATGATTGCAATGTATCTTCAAGAGTTTTGACTTGTGAATGAAGACTTTCATTTGGTGGAAAATTTTGTGGATACGGTGGACATCGTAGATTTGAATTTGTTGTATAAATAGTTGATGATTTTGAGAATTTTGAAGTGGAAGGGATTGAAAGGGTTGTTGTGGTTGATCATTCCTCCAACTAAAATTAGGATGATTTCTCCATTGTGGATTATATGTGTCAAAATGCGGAGATAGATATGGCTTTCTAACTAGGTCCTTGATTTTTGTAATTTGCTTGTTCATGGGTCACTTCCTTACAAATTAGGCATTCATAAGTAGAGTGTCCTAGAATTTGACAAACACTACACAAAGTTTCAATTTTGGGTTCTTGGACATTCTTACGTTCCATGGCTTCAATCTTTCTACCCAACCATACAATTTAGATCACTCTTTTGACTAAGTTGATAAACACCTCTTTAAGCATTAGCAAGATTATACCTAATTAAGCCTTCAGAATTAACATGGTGCTAGTATTGAGAGTTTTCAACTAAGTTATCTAAGAAATCTACTGCTTTATCAGGTTATGACCTAATTAAGCCATTATATTTGAATGTGAAGATACAACAGACAAAACAAATGGTACAATAGGTTTAGAACTTTTTCTAATTAAATGACAAGATTTTGACATACAAGACCAAGCATGCATGCAGAATAAAGATAATTATAAACACAAAAAGAAAAACAGGCAAAAATTTACTCTATATGAATAATAACCTGACATAAATAGTAACTTTTTTTTTCTTTTTTGCTTTTTTTATATTGCTATTTTTCTGGTACCTACAAAACAGAGAAAGGAAACAAAAATATTAATAAGTTTGGGCAGTCCAACCGTCCTTTTAAGATAAAAGAAAAATAAAAGAACTGAAAAAGAAAAAGTTAGAAGTTAGATTAGATAGTAAGAAAGTTAAAAGCACTCGAAATATAAAAGTTAGGTGTTAGAGGGTGGTTAGAAAGAAAAATAAAGTGCAGGAAAGAAAACTATCACAAGAAGGATCGTCGTTCTAGTGAGAAGGCATTCTATGACGAAAACAGAAAAATAAATTGCAAAAATATAAATATATATATGCAAGAATAAGGCAATTTATCTAGCCAACTATATAATATACTTAATATATTACCCTTATGTTTGTCTGTTCCCTAGCAACGACACCAAAAACTTGTTCGGGTCTAAAATATGAGTTTGATATAACCACAAGTATAAGATTGTCTAAGTAATAAAACTCGATAAATTTAAAGTCGATCCTTTTAAGAAAAGGTATTGCAAAAGTCCAATATATTATTTATAATATCTTTATTTATTAATTAAAGTATTTAAGGATTAAAGTTAGTTATTTACAATTTATTAACATTATTTACATTTTTTTACATCTTCCATTTTTAAATATTTTTTGTGATTTTTTATGGAACTTTAGCAATAAGAAATGTGATCGAACTTTAATAATAAGTATAGCTAATTTAAAAGAACAAAAAAATAATTAAAACAAAGATAACCAATTAAATTTTAAAGAAGACTTTATTTGTGAAAATGTTAAGGATTAAAGGTTTTATTTTGACAATTAACTTAAATATAAATGTGTCAATTCATGTCTATACTAATGCATTAAAAACTCATTTTAATAAATGAGTATGATTTTAAAATTAATTAACTAAAATTACTAATAAAATTAAAGTTACACATTCGCCATGCCATTTCCTATCTAGAATAATGAAAGTGTTCCTAAGCATTACCCATGCCACCCTATGCTTACGAAAAAATAAAAACTTAATTTTGTAAGAATTTTAGCAGCGTTAACATGAAAATCATAAGTTTTCTAAAAAAGATTTTAAATTATAACTGCTTAGAAAACTTTAAAAAACTAAAAATATTTAAATGAATTTTGCTAGAATTTTCCCTTCCTCCTCAACTAAAAGAAAAATAGAAAGACATATTTAAAATAAAAACACACATAATATTATTAGACATAACTATTTTAAAATATAAAAACTAAAAACTAAAAACTTAAGAACAAGAACTAGAAACTAACCTAGGCAAGAAGAAAGAAAACTCTCCAAAATATGGAGAAGACGGGTGATCCGATGAAGGAATACCAAGGGGTATTTATAGGAACGGAGAAGAGTTGTATTACAGCACATTTGGGGATTTTTTTATTTATTATTTTTATATTTGATTATTGAAATTTGTTGCCAAATGACTCGGATTGCATGACCAATTTTTGTAATGTTGGTCGCCTATGTGATTAGCTCTTATTTAGAGCAATTTATGAATTTTCTTTTCTTTCTTTCATGCTGATTAGCATTGTTGAGAATGCATATCTTCCTTTGGAATCCTATATTATGCGAGCTTGGGTAGCATGGGTACACGCATGTCTAGAGGTTGACATGTGTCAATGCGATTAAAAAAATGATCTTCTTTGTGATTTCTTGTGCACTTATTGTCTGTTTTTGCACATTTTGTTCTTGTTTTGCTCTGTTTTTCCTCTAAAACTCAAATCTAAAACAAACAAATATACTAAAATTAGTTATTTTACAAACATGATAACAATAGTAAAAATATTTATTTTAATTAAAATACATAAAGCACACTAAAAATAAATAAAAACTTTTAAAACTAATAAACCTTAATGGTTTGACACAAATATATTATTTAAGGCTCAAAAATATTTTTAGAAATTATCTAAAATATTATAAAACATATTTACAAAAACTAATTTTCAAACACACTAATACTAAGAATAAATTCACAAAATATTATTTTTAAGGTTTTAATTATTTCAAATTAAATAATTAATAAACATAAAAAATGACTCTAAAAATTTACAAAAAATATTATTAAGCAAAAAACACACTAAAAACACATAAACATATTTTACACAAACACACTGAAATACCATTTATTACACAAATGCTATAATTAAGAAGTTTAATGAAAAATATGAATACAAAATGATGATATTTAGCCCTACGAAATATGCATTTTCACAGTCTTTTCAAGTGTATTTAGATGAATTCAAAAAGGAATACTCAAGTTTCATTATTGAAAGGTTAAGAATTCAAATATATGGATTTTTTAAGTGTACCGAAGTTTTAATGTGAGTACATGTACTTATCTTCAGTAAGCAAAATGATTGGTTTAAGGCCTAGGTTGTTCTTGAGACATTGTATGAGTGTTTAATACACAATTAAGAAGGTGAATACACTATTGGAAAGACAACAAGCTAAAGAATAGGAAAGTACTTCTTGAGGAAGTAATTTAGGTGTGTGTTTAGCTCTTTTAAATGTTTTAAGCTACTAGGTGAATCTAACTTAGCCAAAACTCCCTAAGTCCAACCTTTTTCTCTTCTAGATAGATTTCTCAACAAGATAACAAGGTACTTGAAGAAACTTTTAAGGGGTTTATAATTTTGGTTGGTGAAATTGCAAGAAAATTCTAACTATACCAATTTAAGATCTATTTCGATTGGTGTTTTGTTCAACATTGGTTTAGAGGGTTTTTTATAGAGTTAGGTCCTAAATTGCAAACTATATGACCATATGTATGTTACTTTGGAGCTTGTAAAATGATTTAAGCTAACTCAATTGTAAAGTGGCGGTTTGAAGCTCATATCTTGGAGCTAGCCAAATTAAAAGCAATATTCACTATGGTTTAGATTTTGATTTAATTACCTAAAGCTAGCAATCTCATTTAGAGCTAAAACTTTCAAGGTAGCTCACTCTATATGTTAACTAAATACCCCTGCAACATTTTTGGAAAAGTGTTTGTGGTTTGTGAGTTATAGCCCTGATATTGGGGGCTAGTAGTAGGAAGTGCAAAAGTCAAGAATTTAGAGTTTTGTAATGATTTTGTGATTTTAAAGTTATGATTAAGATATTAAATTATTTTTTACAGAATTGGTAGGTTAATTAACCTTTTGGGGAAGTTAAAATTAAAGGGGAAATGCTACCAAAATTTTTATCAAATGAGCTCATTAATAATTTATTATTAATGATTGCTCGAGTGATGATAATATACTTAAAAATGCTCAATATTACAAAGTTTTTGAGTGCAACATCCCTTGAGAAATAGCCCAAAAATTTATTATACATTACTAAAGAGCAAGATAAGTAGAATTTCACTTACATTACTATAACATTGTGCATATGTTATGTATATCAATCAATGTGATAATTATGCCTATGATTTACATGTCATTGCTGTGAGCATAAGCATACATGCACGACATGATGAAAGAGGCATACCAAAGATATTATTAGGAAGTAAATGAGTTTGAACTTGTCTAAAAGATCTTTTAGTGACTTATGATGCATTAAATAATAAGTAATGATGGGAAGTGTCTTAATGGAGATGTTTGGACCTTTGTGTCTTGATTGAGACTATCTTAATGGGAAATCGCGGTGTGAGATACTCCTTTGATGATCACAAGGGAGAATAGGAGATTGTTAGTGTACTATTGCCCCACATGATGGCATTTGATATAAATGATTATTGATGTGGCCACAAGGTTCAATGAGGCATCTGGGATACCTCCCCATCTAAGAAACCCTAAATATATGCATAAGATAACGAAGAGAATATGAAGTAATAGAAATGGCATAAATTTATATTTCAAGTCATGAGCTCATGCGTATTCACATTATCATTATGTAATGAATTGATTCTACTTACTAGGCTTTAGCTCTTTAATTATGGCAATGCAGATAATGGCACTTCCCAACACTAGCTAAGGTCTAGAGGGTTAATTAGGGTACTTGTAATACTCATAGACTTATGTATATGAATTAGCTAACCTGTTGATTTAGAGCTCTGTTATATGTATAGTTTTGTGCATTTATCATAGCTATCTTTAGTACTTAGCTATACCCATTTTAAGAGATTATGTTATTTTATATATGTGTGGTTAGCCAAATGGTTTTGGAAAGATAATGTTAATTGTATCATCCATGAGATAATTTTCAAAAGTTGAAATTTGCCCTTATTCTTATGCTTTCTGTTATAATTTATCAAGGAAAACATAAATAAAAGTCAAGAAGTAACACTATTTTGCATGACCAGTTAGGTCTTTTGAGGTCATATTAATTGGGTGTTATAGTTGTGGTATCAGTGTAAGGTCTATTCTATAAACTGTCTATTTATAAGGTTCACACGACGAAGTAAAACACAGCCAACCAGTAAGTTCATGCTTATAATGTACATTATTATACATTATTTATATCAAATTTATGCATGTATTGGCCATTCATTGTGAGCATGTGTGAGAAAGGATGAGTTGAATTGTAGGAAGTCATGTGCAGTATAATGTTACACTAGCATCTAGAGAGATTATGAATTCAAGTCAAGTGTCATGTACATATCCAATGATAATTGATGGCAGGGAGTTGATTATGGATTTGGTAGTAATGAATATGTTAGATTTTGAGGTGATTTTAGGTATAGATTGGTTAACAAAGTGTAATGCCTACATTGATTGTAAAAGGAAGAATGTGGTGTTCAAACTCTCAAAAGAGAAAGCGTTTTCATTTATTGGCGCGATTGATCATGAGATATCAACCTTGAAGGCTAGGAGACTATTAGATTTGTTGGAAAACGAGTATGCAATAGAATTTAAAAAAATTTTAAATCAGAATATTTTTCAAAACACAAGTTTGACATGCTATATAAATAAATTAATGATAGATCTTACTAACCTTTTGCATACCGAAGTAGGCTTGAATCTGTGTAGGGAAGAACGTTTTAAAAAAGTCTCAAATAACTAGCCTTCTTTACTATACTCTATACACAATTAGAGCATGGATGGTCATATGTTGTACAACTCTTCATTTGGTAAGGCATTTGAATCAAAATATATCCTTATTGTGCATGTAGTTATTTTTGAGTGCTTTTGCTTAATGAATTTATGTTGATTAATTCCTCATACGAATATAAAGGTATTGATTAATATGAATATACCAACTAGTTTACCGAAAAAGGCAAGTAGGTAAAATTAATGCATTCGACTAACAATTCCATGAATTGGCATTAATTAACTAGGGAGTACAAATTAAATCAGATGAAATTAAATAGGTGAAATTACAATCCTAGAACCTAGTTCATAGATTTTGCTCCATTAATTTACTTGTTTTTATTTCTCATGCTAAAACATGCTTTATTTTTTTAATAGTTGCTATTAGCTTTTAGTTAATTTTTTTTGTAATTTTATTTTAAATTTGGCCATTTCAGTAAAATTAGATTGATAAAATTTTAGTAATTAACAAAGTCTAGTAATTAATCATCATAGAAACGATCTCTACTTATCATTATATTACTTGTTTACATGATATTATGCACTTGTAATTTTCTAACAAACATTCCTCCTGCCGTGGTGTGGATCTATCCTTATGCTTTGCCCTTTCTTTATCGTTGTTTTTGGCTTCTAGTTTCCTGGCTTGTTCAGTTAAGGCAGCAAGGACTACACATTACGCGAGATCTGTGGCTTGAACTATGAGAAATTATGTTGCTACTTCTAGGGTAGAAAATTCTAAACAAGAGGGAAAGGCATCTGCAGAGGCATGAGCTACGGATAAAGTGCCAGTGCAAACCATTGGAATTAAAATTGATTCAGCCTACCGTCTCCTTGTCGTGGCCAAGACTGCTGAGGATTTTTGAGAGGGTAGTTTCGCTTAATGTCCCCTGGTTGCTCATAATTGTGAGAGTGAAAGTTGTCTGACCTACACCCACACCGATAGTGCTGAAAGAGTTGTTATTGCCACTAGCCATGCTTCCACTTTTCTGGATTCTGGGTTGTTGTTGCCGCTGAATATACTATTGCTAATTGTTATTCCTTTGAGGGTTCCCCTTTGGCCCCCAGATGATCTAGCCCTATCTTTGTTCTTATAGTTTCCATTGACATTGTTGATGCCACTAAGTAACCATAATTCCTCATTCTCAAAGCCACTAGATGACAACGTTTCATGCCTTTGAGTCATTCTTGAAACTTGATACATGTTTTTTTGTCGGATCCCACTGTGGTTGGAACGAACTACGCTTTAATTCTAGAGCCAGAGAGACTAAGCAAGAGAGAAAATGAAAGAGAGTGGGGAAGTGGTTTGTGAAGTCTGAGTGAGGTTTGGGTCTGCTTGGTTTTTTATTCCAATTGAGGTGTAGTGGTTTGTTTTTCTTTTCAAACCTAGAGAGGTTAAATTCAACATTTCATTGGGTGTTTGGAAGGGTGGTGGGAACCATTTTTACTGTAGCATGTGAGAGCTTTATATTATAACAATTTTTTTTATTGTTACTGTAGCATGTGAAAGCTTTACACTGTTTATAAATAAGTTTGTGGTAAAAATTGAGTGGTAAGAACCACTTCCAAACACCCAATGTCCTGTTTGAGGCTTTCACGTAAAAGTTAAAGGAGTGCTCAATAGAGGCAACTTGCAATCAAGTAAAAGTTGTGGGATTTTAGGAACATTACTTAAAACAGTGGGTAAATTTTATAAAACCTCAAACGTGACCAAAAATTGATTTTTGAATAAAATTAATGAACATAAATGAGAAAAATTATTCTAATATTAACGACACAATTAAATTTTGTTTAGCACACTAATTACCAATTTCCACATTAAACTTATTTAATTAAAACAGATTAGAACAACTCTCTTTTTCTAAAGGGATTTTGGTCATCAAAATTAGAGCATACTTAAAAGATAGAACAAATACAGATATTGTTCCTGCATGGTTGACACCAACTCTCAAGTCACCTCATTAACGCCAGACTGTTGCCACAACACCTTAATTAACAAGATATGACGACCACATAGACTTGTCACCTTTTGGGGAGAGTACAAGGATAAGAACTTCAAGAACTATTTTCTTGATAATGACATCAAGATTAAGAAAATTATCTCAGAAAAGCCTCAATAGGATGGCAGCTGAACTTTCAACCAGCATGATAGGAGCATGAGATTGCACGTTGAGCTACCATAGATGTTTTCAGGCTAAAGCAGATAGCATTGCAACCTATTTCATTAACAAGGGTGCTTCAGCACCATCGATTTGCAAAATTCTAGAGGTGGTTTAGAGCAAAAAAGAGTTAAACCTTTCTTTCCCAAAATTGTTTTTTTGTTTCATTCATTCAAGTTAATTAAGCTGCTAGAATTAAACTTGATGCTAAATATAAGAAGTGTTTCTTTACTTGATATGGTGATACTAAGTTTGCTTATCGTTTTTGAAATAAAAGAAAATTGTAAGGTTGTCGGGAGTAAATATATGACCTTCAATGAAGAAATAATTATAGACCTGAAATTGCCAATGATTTAAATTTCAAAGTATGCATTGTTAAAATTAAAAATCTAGGTTATATTATATAAAAAAGAAATAATACAAG
>LNSY01197245.1:0-11412 GCA_002024485.1 Artocarpus camansi
TATTATTTGCTTATCATACATTCAACAAATATGAATGTAAAGAGGACAAGATTTGGTATACAAATAATAAATGAATTCTTTATTGATAAAAATGTCTCTAAAAACTCATTATATTTTTACTTCTTAGGGCATACATTTTTGCCAGATTTTTGTAGGGTTTGACATGTGAAAAGGGTGTTGAATGAGAGATTCGAGCTGTTGGTTAGTTAAATGAAGTACAAACAAGTGCAATTCAATTTTCTATAACCTAATCAACAAACCAATCAAATTGCACCATTTTGCATACTTTCAAATCTAATCCAAGCTAGCTATTCCAAATGAATAAATAGGAAAAACAATCAACTTAGGATGCATTTAACATGGAAAAGCACTATGCAATATATTTTATAATTGTTTAGCATACCAACTCATCTAAACCGAGTTTTGCATTTTAATGCCTTAACCCTCTATAAGGCCTACCTTTTGGGACTCCCAACATAGTCGGGTCTTATACATGTTACTCATACGTACTGTACTCTTTGGGCACCTAGTGATTCTCAAGGATTTCTTTGCATCTCCAAGCACTTGAACGCAATACCTCCCTCCTTATGAGGTTCTTTAGTTAAGTATTGGTACCAATTGAATAGACTTGACTATGACAAGGGTTCCATAAGGTAGGCCTTATAGGGTTTGAGGTATTATAATTAAAACAAGCATTTTTAGGTAACGCCTTGGGGGCCTCCGGTATATTTGGGTCTTATAGTCGTTACATGTATGAATATAAGATCCAACACTTGAGTTGAAGACTTTCCTCCTTATAAGGTTCTTAAATAAATTGCTGGTATCAATTGACCTTAAAGGTTAATAAATGATGTACAATTTATAGAAATAAAAGAAAGAATTGGTTTTCACAAAATTTTCAATTCAGATAAAGTAACTCAACTAACTTAGTTTAAGCTCAAATCTATCTTGCTTTACTTTCACCAAATTTATAATCGTATATAACAAAATATAACATTTATCATAAGAAACATTAATATAGATGCTACCTTATAGGGCTTGAATTTAGGGTTCTATTGGAGGTCAAAGCACTTGATTTTCAAGCTTAAAATGGTGAAAACTTGGCCTGTTTTGTGTAATCCAAACTTTTATATAGTTTTGTTTTACTTTTTAATGAGCTTGAGGACATGGAAAATGGGGAGAAATAATTGAAGAAAGGCCTGGACGAATTTGGGGCTACTAGAGAAGATAAGAAGCAAAAATAAAATTTTCTAGTGTATTTGACTTAGTCAAAAGAAGGTGGATTGAAGGGGGAAGTTGCTTGGGATCCTTTGCCATCTTTTTTCTATGGTTTGACATATGGAAAGAGTGTTGAATAAGAGAATTCTTATAATAGCTAGCCAATTAAATCAAGTGCAACTTAAGTTTCTATAACCTAGTCAACACACCAATCAAGTTGCACCATTTTATATATTTCCAATACTAATCAAACCTAGTTATCTTAAAGAAATAAATAGGCAAAAAAAAAAAAATCGTTTAGAATGCCTTTAAAATCGAAAAACACTTTCCAATCAATTTATAATTGTTTAGCACACTAATTTATTTAGCCGAGAGATCGAGCTTTTCACTATAATTAGAAGTTTTAAAACAAGTTAGATTATACAATAGTAATTGAAAATCATACTCAGTGAATATAAGCACATTTATGCATGATTCTTTCTTAATAATAATAAGTACTCACGCTTGTAAAAACTTAATTTCTATATGCTTCTATTTCAATAATACGTGTTTGCTAAATGCATAGATATTTAAGATGCTTATTATTGGCCAATTATGAGTTAATTGGGCATGACAAAGTTCATACTAGGCTTAGTTTGATTCAAAATTAAGGACTTCTCAGCTATTAGGACTTAAGAATTCTCCTTTGCATTCTAGTGTTGTCCATAAGCATGTAAACAAATAGAAGTAGTGGCCAAGAAGTCAGTTGGGCCATGATTGTGCATCCATAACTAAAAGTCCAGCCTAGTTCTTCAGGCCAAGTCACCATAAGAAGACTACATCATAGAGGGGCTGTAATTTATGCTTTGACGTTATCACCGCCTTGTGAAAGTGATCACCATGGAGACCTACAATGTGCTGCAACAAATAGAAAAATACATCAATAAGCCTGAACTCGAGGACAACGACTTGAAGATGAATGATAACATTCTAGAGGATATTGTTTTTGATACATAAGATGAGATGGCGGTACTCCACGTTGATGCAAAAGCTCAAAATTATTACCTGATTACCTAGGGTGACGATCTACTCCAAGAGGGGGGCTCCTTGCAGGCATTATTTATTCCAAAGCACATTAAGGGGTTAAACTCTAAGAAGTTCAGAATGGGCTAGTTTGCATTCGAGCTAAGTTATATTATCTCAAGCCCCAAGGATAAAGCCACTAGCCCCCTTGACGGCATAATAGTCATTTACATTAACTCTCTTTCCCAAGGTGTATTTCTTCCCTTTCCCCCATTTCATAAGAGAATTTTTAACTTATTCAAGATTGCTTCACCTCAACTTCACCCCTGTGGGTGGAGGATCTTGTTAATCACCTATTTGTCATGGAAAATACATCTAAGGATCAAGTTGAGAAAGTAAGAGTTCCTTAGACGTATATATTGAAGGCAGTTCCTGACGAGCATGGTTTCTTCTACTTTGGTACCTTTCTAAAGGTCAATACCCTTATTACAGGGAGACCAAGCTTGATGCACAACTGGAAGAAATCCTTTATTTTTGTCAAGGATGACTTCCATAAACACTTCATTGACAAGGACCCTATTCCTTTGCGTCGTCCTTTTGGAAAGGCTGGTCGGAGGTCATCTGTATTTATCTTTTTTTTTTTCTTCCTTCGTTCAAGTTGAACTTTATTCTGTTTGCTTGTAGCTACGCCTCCCCAACATGAGATCACTTCAAAAGAACTATTTCGGATCAAAACTGTGTTCAAGATCTTCCCAAACTTCTAATCGTACAGCGCCCTTACCACTGGCATCAACCACATGAGCTCCTAATTGTTAACTTCCGTAGCGACAAACATAAAGAAGTATTAGTTCATTATTGTAATACCCAAAATTTTTCTGTGTTCTTTTATTAAATATAGTCAATACATTGTATGTACATATTCAATGTTTAATTAAATTTACCCATTAAGACCATGTAATTTCTTTTATGCCTTTGGGTAAACTAACAATAACAAAATAAATTGCATGCAGTTTATTGAATTATCTTTTTCCTATGACTATATGAACAAAATTAGCACAATACTCTGGCATTTAAGACACACATTCTCCTTTTCTTGCCAGTTTATTTTATAATTAATTATTATCATATAGAAACTCCATTATAGGTAAAAACCAAACTTTTATCACCTGTCTTTAATAACCGCCTAAAATTTTTTGTGTTGAGATAAAGTGAATTTTTCATTATATTTTGTGTGCATATATTTTGAACACTTTTTGAATACTATTAAAATTCCATAATTATCTATATGACATTAAATATTGTATAAAAATGTCATATATAAGAGGATAATATTTAAGCATGATTATTAAAATGGTTAGTAATATATTATTAATTATTATAATTAGTTGTTCAATTAAAGTATGAAATCTTTAATTGAGTATTACTGGTGCAGTTCATTTTCATTAAGAATGAAATGATCTTGTCTGAATTGTTAATGTACTGAATCATGAAATGTGTACACTGTACATAATAAGATTATGTAGAACTAGGATATGATATGATTTTAAATGACTAAACAATTTCTATTAAAACATAACAAGTTCTAATTACATTGATCAATAGTAAAAAATTTAGATGATCTTGATTCCGAATTATTAGCACACTCAATATTCATGGAATTATATTTTTTAATTACTTGTACAGATTCAAGAATTTAATTCTATCTCTTGTATTTTGGAGACATAATAAAGTAAGTAGCAGGAAATGTTAATATTACAAGATTTAATCCACTCATTCTTTAAC
This sequence comes from Artocarpus camansi, assembly GCA_002024485.1. Lineage (NCBI taxonomy): Eukaryota > Viridiplantae > Streptophyta > Magnoliopsida > Rosales > Moraceae > Artocarpus > Artocarpus camansi. The sequence goes on from LNSY01197245.1 coordinate 4,003, forward strand.
GAGAAGTAGATAAATAATGCTCTTCGGGTTTTAATTATATGAGTGCTTAGTTCATGAAATTATTATTTGTTAGAGAATTAATAGCACTCAAGGATAAAGAGCAATTAGAGAGGTTAATGGATTTTACCTATCTCGAATTATGAATTATTTTTAGAGGATCAATTTATACGCAATGAGTATATCAAATAAATGACTTTAAATATTGAGTAATTATTTATATAATTTCAAGAGTGCATAATTAATATAATAGTTTTATTGGAGTTTAAAATTATGGGTCTACTAGTCCCCTTGTTATTCTCATAAACATTATTTAGACAAGTAAAATTATTAATTTATTAATTAATTTATAATTGTGAAAATTACACATCACTTAAAATAATAACAGTAACAATAACAATAACAACAATAATAACGATTCTAGTAGTAGTAGTAGTAATAATGATGATGATGATAATTCAATTCAATTCAATTAAAATAAACACAAAACAAATTAGATTAACAAAAATAAAAATAAAATATATAAAAATAAAAAAAATTAAATAAAAATATTGAGAATATAGCAGAAATATGTGTATTCGAATACATGAGTAACTCTAGGTTAATAGAGTTATCAATATATTTATTTTATTGGAGGTTTAAATTATGAGTCTATTAGTCCTCCTACCACCCTTTTAAATACAGTTTGGCTAAGAGGAATTATTAGTTTTATAATAATTTAAAATTATGGAATTCTAAATTTGATATCATCCAAATTAATTTAATTATGAATTAATTTATAATTATTAAATAATAAGATTTTAATAATAAATAAATAATAACTAATTTTTGAAGACACCATGTATGGTGTACATTGCCACAGAAAAAAGTTCCTTGTATGGTACAAGACTTGTGCATCAAATTTCTCTTTCTAGAAGTTTCTAATTTTGATATATGTGATTTATCAAAAATTAGAAATTTAAACTATAAAAACAAATCAGATTGAGTAACAAGCTGATTTTTTTCTCTCATTCCTCCTCATTGTCGCCACACATATACAAATCAAATAAAGGGACGTTCTAGAATTAATTAGGTCTCTCATTCTTTATAAATAGACGCATCCTCTATTCATTCTATGCATAATTGAGAGTCTTGGTGAAACATCAAAAACTTTGCAAGGTTTCCTAATGATAGGCATGTAGAGAGAGAAAGAGAAAGATAAAAGAGTTCTTTCACTTCCAGTCCCGCTTTACTTATGAATTGAGATTAGTGAAGGACTAAAACTTAGTTGAGTGATTTAGAAAACCCAATTCTTTCTATGCCACGTGTACGTTTGTTCTATGTTAAAGACTAGACAAGAAAGATGATGGTTTCATATACAGAATGTTTTTCGCTGGAAGAACACTAACTTAATTACTTCAAACGGGTAAGAAATAATTATATATATGTACTAAGCAATAAATTAGTATATACTACAACATTGTTTTTGCAAAAGATGAACATTTTTGTTATATACGTGTTGTACCTTTACCATATTTCTGCACATTTCCTCTAAAATTATTTTAGAAAACTTACAATTGGTATAATAGCCTACTAAAAAATATATTAATTTGTGTTGATTATGAGATAGTTTATTTTAAATATATATATTTGTTGCGTTCTAAATATTATTTGTATGTGATGGGTTGGCACTTTGCATTAATGTGTATGTTTATACGTTTGATTCATGAGATGAAGGATGCATGTATGGATGGTGGATTGTAGCCGTTAATTATAAAGTTCTAAGAATCTTTTTGATTATGATTAAATTTCATTTTTATTAGAATTATATTCATCTGAAATTATGGGTTAGGATTTTTTCTAATTTATATTTATGCAAATAAATATTATTGTAATATCAAAGATTAGAAGATCAATGAAGATCCAAAGCTCTAAAAAGACCTAAAGGATCAAAGCCATTAGCCATGTGATGGTTGGAGTCTCAGAGGTTTTGGAAATGGATAAAAAACAAAAAAGACACTTAGACAACACTAGCACCAATCATTGCAACCTCAAATGTGGGTACGTAGCATTAGCGTGTGGTAAGCTGGAATATGGTAAGCTGGGTGTTGTGACCTGCATAACCCAGGAGCTAGGCACCGCAGTGCTAGCCATGGGCATAGTAGTCCCCGATGCTATTATGTGTAGGAAAAACCTAGCAAAGGTTTTCATGCTTATTGTTTTGCCATTTTATCTACTTGTTTTGATTTTTCCAAAAAAAGGCGTATGACGATCGATTGAAGAGTATTACACGAAAACCCATGAAGATTTTGAAGATTAAATAGATTACGAATTTATTTAATTTTTATTATGTAAATTGGGCTATAATTTAAATATCTGAGGGGCTCGGTCAAAATCTACCTCAGTTGTTGAATTGAATGCTTTGTTGTATGTTGATAATTTATTGTATGTCCATACATTTAACATACCAATTAATTCTAGTTCTAGTGTGCTTAGTCATATGTTTTATAACTGTCATGCATACCTAAATATTTATTTATTGTATCAAAGGCATTTTATTTATAAATATAGTATCTGTGTTGTGATTAATTTAATGTGATTAAATTGATTAATGGCTACAAACTTTATTTGCAAAAAGTGTATTATATGAAATTGAATTTAAGAGTTAAATTTTAGAATTTCACATATCTATAAATCTAAGATGTTTATGTTACTAGCAATTGTAAATCATGATATGTTTTATATAAAAAATACATTTTGCAAAATCTTAAGTGGGAAAGGATTGCATGACAAATCAACCCACTGGTCTTAATCGTTACAATAACATCGTAAGGTTCAAATGGCTCTTTAAGGTTGTCTATTTGGATCATTGCAACGTTATGCTTCCAAGCAACAAGATTTCGGGATATGCCTCTAACTTGACCTATCATACGGTGATACTTTAGAGTTAAGGGTTTGGAATCCGAAATAGTAGGTTACACTTATTAAGATGTAAATAAATATTAATTGCATCTTAACCAAAATAACAGTAGTTAATTAATGTTGAAATTATTAGATATTTTGAATAATGTTTAGAGTGCCTCGATTTGATTTGCAAATGGTGTGACGTCCTCTACAACGACGCATTGTTTGTGGAAAATTGAATTATTGTTGGCTATATTAGTAAATTTGTTTTTTTTAATATATTTTTCATATGCATTCATGCATCATATTTAATATATGCCTAAAATTCATATATTTTCTTATGATATTCATGCATGTAATTGAATGTTTATTTATATTCTAGCAACATGTCTAATCTAATCATCAACCTACTTTTGCTTGAATAACTTTCTGGCGAAAAATATGTCAAATAGAAAAGTAATATGAACCTAATGCTAATCAATGATGACTACACATTCATCCTCCTAGAGGAGGGTCTTGTGGTCCCTATAGCCAATGTAAGAGAAGTTGACCAAGAGACATATTATCGTTGGCAGAAAGTCAACTAGAACGCCAAGTGCAACTTACTAGCTAGCATGTGTCTAAAATGCTTCCTAAGAAACATGATAATATGAAGATTACTTATGAGACAATGCAGTCATTAGATGGAATGTTTGGGCAACCAAATGATAAGACACGTCTTGATTCCATAAAGATGTTCATGAACAACAAGATGAAGCCTGATACACTTGTTTGCAGCCATGTGCTCACTATGATTAGTCATCTTCATGAGTCACAATTTGATGATGGTATATAGGTGGAAATATTCTTACAGAGTCTAAGTCCTACCTTCCAATAGTTAAAGACTAACTATGTCATGAACAATCTGCAAATGGGACTCATTCAATTGTTGAAGGAACTTTAGAAATATGTATCAATTCATTGTGCAAAGATTGGTGAAGCAAATGTTTTCTAAACTTGCTAGTTCTTCCAAGACAAACAAGGTAAATATGATTTGCCCAAGTCTAAGAACAAGAAGTAGAAAAAGCAAGGTAATATGATTTCTAGTTTTGGAAACATTTGTTGTGGAGGGTGAATTATTAACCTAGGTAGTTGACTCGGGAGTAACTAACCATATTTGTTTCTCTTTGTAGAGTATTGGTTCTTCATGCAAGCTTACCGTTGATCATGGGTGATGGAGCAAGAGTGTCAACAAAAGCAGTGGCAGAAGTTAGACTTAGTTTAGGAATAATTATTTAGTTTTGAACAATGTTTATTTTACTCATAGGTTTAGAAGAAATTTGCTTTTTGTTTCTAGGTTAAATGAATAATTATTTAAAACTTCTTGTGATAAGGAAATTGTTTCTGTTTCTAAGAATGGCTTAAATATATATTTTGCTAAACTAAATAATAGTTTATATTTTTTAGACCAAATCATAAACAAGTACATAATATTGAATAGTTCAAATTTGCTAAATCTAAGAATCAAAGCAAAAGATTTCTCATGACGGTGACACATATCTATTGCATCTTCAATTTAGACATATTAACCTAAATAGGATTGAAAACACTTATAAAGGATGGTCTTTTAAGAGAACTAAAAGTTAGTGAACTCCCAGTCTATGAATATCATCTAGAAGTTAAAATGACTAAGAGACCTTTCTCATCTAAAGGTACAAGAGCCAAGAAAACCTCTTGAGTTAATATATACCGATCTATGTGGACTATTGAACGTCCAAGCAAAAAGTAGGTATAAATTTTTTGTCCCTTTTATTAATGATTATTCTAGATATGGTTATGTTTACCTAACACAAAGAAAATTTGGGACTTTTAGAAAGTTCACGAAATTCTAAGCAGTAGCTGAGAAAAAATAAGGAAAGCAAATCAAGATACTTTGATAAGATCGAGCTAGTGAGTATCTAGACGTAGGATTCATAGACCACTTGATGGAAAGTGGAATAGTTTTGCAACTCAGGCATTAGAAATGCCGTAACAAAATAGTGTTGCTGAAAAGAAAAATCGAACACTACTCGACATGATGAGATCCATGTTGAGTTATTCTTCACTGCCAACATCCTTCTAGGGAAATGTCTAAAGGACTATAGTCTACATTCAGAACTTGGCCCCATCAAAGCCTATATTTAAGACACCTCTAGAGTTGTGGTATGGCCAAAAACCTTGTTTGAGGCATATCTACATATGGGGGTATTAGAACACATGCTAAAGGCTAAGATCGGAAAGTTGGTATTTCGTAGTGAAGTTTACATCTTTGTTGGTTATCCTCAAAGTACAAGAGGAGGTTTATTCTTTAGTCTTAAAGATAAGAAGGTGTTTATAGCGGTGAATGTCACCTTTCTTGAGAATGACTATATGAAGGACTTTAAACCAAGCAGCAAAGTGGTTCTAGAAGACTTACTTGGCAACAAGATCAGACCATATTTAACAAGAGTTGTTGACCAACCAACAAGAGTTGCTGAGCAAAAAATCAAGGAGGCCAAAATTTCTAGTCAACGCCTTTAGTGCTTCGCCATGGGAAATTAGATTACCCGCTTGCTATTACGAATAAGCATAGTTAGTCGCTGTGAATGACATTGAGAAAGATCTATTGACGTACAAGTTAGCAATAGAAGATTTTGATAAAGAAAAGTGGCTGGAAGCTATGAAACTTGAGACGGCTTCTATGGATTCCAACTCGATCTGTGAGCATGTTGATTCTCCCAAAAGAGTAAAACTCATTGACTACAAATTGATATATAAAAGGAAAAGAAGAGTGGATGGAAAATTGGAGACTTTCAAGGCAAAGCTAGTAGCCAAAGGTAATGCCTGATAGGATGGAGTTGACTATGAAGATACTTTCTTTCTGGTTACTATGCTTAAGTCCATTTAGATACTCTTGTATATTATTGTAGATGAACCATGCATCGACAAGTACAAACGAGAAAAGAAAGTGGTCTTTTTAATATTTTACATTGATGGCATCCTACTCATTGAAAATGATAAAGAGTCAATGTCATAAGTAAAGGAATGATTAGTCAGCCAATTCCAAATGAAAGATTTGGAGGAGGCAAGCTATGTTCTTTGAATCCAACTCATTTGAGATCATAAGATAAAGCTCTTGGCATTGTCTCAGGGTACGTACATTATGCGTTCGTAACTAAATACTAATTTAAAACTTTACTTCAATTAGTCATATTTAAGTTTAGTGGCAAATAAGTGTCATTTGTGCAGAGGATTGGTCTTAATTAACTAATTAATAATTCTCTTAAATAAATAAATGGAGGTTTTGTTTTAATTAACTAAATTACAAAAATTAAATAAATGAGGAAAGTAAATAAATAAATTCAAGCAAAAGTCACAAAATTGTAAACAATGATGATGAAACTAGTTGCTAGATCAATCTCGGCCACTAGACAATGGAATCATAATGAATGTAGAATATTACCTCTAATTTCCTATAGAAACTAATAACTGTAGATAACAATAAGCTCTATTATCCTAATCTTTCCCTACAGTTTAGTTTTATAAGACAAATGCTCTCTTAAACTAGCCCCTTCCATTAAACACTCTAAAGCAAGCTCTTTAAATTTAATCTAATAGAAGTATTAAGTTGAGAAAGATAGGTTGATCAAAGCAACAATCATACAAGTTTGGATTATTTAAACTAGGTTTTGTTCCACATGTAACTATACGAAAGCTTGACCATAATCAATAATCACAATTTGCTACCAACAATTGGAAATTCAAGCAATTATGGATTAAGATTCTTAATATAGCAAGAGATAATTTTTGTGCATATTGTTGTACATTTAATTAAAACAAGAATATAATCTTAAACAATTAAATTAGAAGAACATAAATGATTTCCATTAAGAAATTGGAAAATAATATCATAACATTTAATTACAATTCCATGTCTAGGGCTTTTACATCACCCTTAACAAAAACAAAAAACATTAAGTTGCCATAATTATAAAATTAAACAATGAAAAATAAATTAACATTATTTTGGAGTTCAAAAGAAAAAAGGAAAAAAATAAAGCTTGGTGTTGTTCTTAAAGAAATCTTCACATGAAGAATTATTCATGAGCTTCAATGAATTCTCTTCCATTTTCTCTCTATTTTCTCTTCAAATGTGGCTAAAAGTTTTATTAAAAATTGATAAAAAATTATGCGTCTTAGTGTAGTATTTATAGGTTTTGGTATTGATGATAGAAGAGGTATTTTTGGCTCAAATTAGGAGCCACAAGACAACATACGCATAAGGGCATGGCCGTCTCTTTGTGGGCATATGTGAAGTGCAAAATCTCGTATTAGAATTGTTGAAAATGCGTGGGGATAGGCATCAATCAGCATAGCTGCACGGATCACTAGGCGTCAGACTACATGAATTTAGTTTTACGAGCGGGGGCATTGTTTCATAGCTCACGGGAGCACAATTCTAGCCTATTGCACCCGATTGCAACGATGTGGTTTGTGGTTATGGCTACTCTCTATGCTTGGGCACAGTCGCAT
>LNSY01198829.1:0-11692 GCA_002024485.1 Artocarpus camansi
GTATCTCCTATTATTTCTCCTAATAGTGCTGTAAAATTGAACACACCTCGAGAACAAAAGCAAGACAACTGAAACCTATGCTAAAAGGTGCTTTTGGAATTATGAATGATGGACATATACTAATACAATCCTAAATTGCTGAAAATAAGACAATTCAAGAATTGGTGAGCCATCGATACTTGAACAAGGCTAAGATCACTTTATGCATGCAAATGCAAAATGATAAAAAAAATATCGTCAACATTAATGATACTTCATGACTACATACAACAGTTTAAGTTGTAATAGGACATCCTGATTTTAAAGTAATACCTTATAATTTAAGTACTATTATCTAATTATGGACAAGTTTTATCAAATTTTATCTAATGATTATATATTAATTATTGACGATTACTTATTATTTATTAATTATTTATGAAATGTTATTTATCATATTTAATATTAAGTAATTATTGTTATACTTTTAATTTTAGTTCTTATTAGGTATTAAACATTAGGGTTATTAACATTAATGACTGCTAAATTTATGGTCTTCCCATTTTGCCTCTTGAATTTTAAAATTCATCACTTTATCTCTTGAACTTTTAAAGCTTCTTACTTTTCCCTTTCCATCCAATTTTCTATTAAAATATGGACGATATTAATCCCATGACATGATTGGTACATGAGTCACTTGCAAGGGCATTAATGAGATTTCATCACTCCCTAGATTTTTTAAGCAAACTCCCATGTTTTGTTTCACAATCACACTTCATTTAGAAAATTAGGGAAAATAATTTAGGGCTTGATAGAAACTTGAAATTGAGCTTTTCTTTTTGCTAAAAATTTCTTCAAAATCATTTTGGGTATTTTCATCCCTTGTATTATCAAGCCCTAAATTATTTTCCTACACTTTAAAAATAAAGTGTAAACATAAAACAAAACTTAAGAAGTTGCTCAAAAAAATTGAAAAGTGATAAAATCTTATTTTTGCCTTTATAAGTAACCTATATGTAAATTATGTAGGCTTAATTCCACTTATTTTAGTACAAAATCGGATGGAAATGGGCAAAGTGGGGAGCTTTAAAAGTTCATAGGACAAATTGGTGATTTTTAAACTATAGAAGGCAAAGTAAGGAAGTCCATAAAATTTAAGGACCAGTGATGTTAATAAGCCTAAATATTAGATATTATTTTATTTTTAACCATTAATTTACTTACTTTAGAATCTTTTTATTCTTCTTTCTTTCTTATCTTACTTATATTTAAATATTGAAATAAATTATGTTTAATATTACATTTTGTTAGGTGTTATGTAATGTCTTTTATAATTTATATTTCTTTTTTACTAATTAAGTGGAATAATTACTCATTTTTTTATTAAATATTACTTAACTTAATTTTTCAATTCTTAAATATTAAATTGAAAAGTCAAATTTTTATCAACTTAATTATTTAATTTACATATCCTGCATAATAATATAAACCACATAATTAATCTAACTTTAATAGTGATAACAAATCTTAATAATAATATATTAAGATATTAGTTCAAATATATCCTAACAACAATATATCATTAACCTATATAACATTGTGTATGTATATATATTCAGACTCATATATCAACAAAACTTTTTAATTATTGTTATCACAATCATCATATATTAAAAAAATAGAGCAGATTCATTTTAATCAATAATTACCAAAACTTTTTACTTATTTATCATCATCATCATTGTTGTTGTTGTTGTTGTGCGTGATCTTGACGGCCTAACGCCCAAAGACAAGATAAAAAAAAGCCCAACTTGGTCCATTAATCTTAAAAAAAATTGCGGGTCAAGACAATCAGCTGATTTCGTCACTCTAGCATGAGGTTGAACTTAATGGAACTTTCTGTCCTTCGCCCATCATTATGCCCATTATTTCAAGAACAACAAACAAGAGTAGGGAAGACCAACAATTGAGGAAGTGCGGCCTACATTTAAGGCCACTAACATGAGACTCGACACATTTTCCACATAGGTAGACACACCACACCCAAATGGAATGGGTTGGCTCAGGGCACAAAGATTTTCTTCCCATTAGCAATATCTTAATCTTTATTATTTTCATAATAATAACATAACATTATATAAAAGAGGAAGAAAAGAAAGGCCGAGGTGATAACTATGGCTTCTCTAGTTACAGTTTTTTCCTAGTTTCCTTTTATTTCTTCCCATCTTATTAAAAAAATACTATAAAAAGCTCATACCATAAAGAATAACACAATTGACAAAACTTATTTAAGAGTAGACCACTATAAAATTCGTGTCTCCAATGACTTCTTACGCCTTTTTCATTACATTTCGTGGAAACTATGAGTGATTTGTGACAATTTGCTGATCATTTTCCACCATTAACAATTAGTGCTAGAAAGAGGCCGTTCATCTTTTGAAAATGAGTCATTTATCATCATGTTGACCACTCGTCCCAACTGTACCAGAGGCAATACAAACAACTCTATCATATAGGGAGGCGACAAATCAGTAGGGGATGGCATTGGAGGATCTAAAAAAGGCAGACTTCATGAGCCACCTTGTAAGAATAAAAAGTGGATAGAATGAGCAAATTATTCGAGAAAATTTTAGCAATCCTAGATAGCATGTAAAGCTGAGACGGTAATCCTCTAGGTGATGATTCAAAAGACCTAGGGAACTAGGCTGGTTGCCAGAATGGTCGCCATCAAGGTAATTCTAGGGGAATTGATAATATTGTAGGTGGTCAACATAGAAGAACCAATTCCATAGGTAGTCTAGAGTGAAGGAGGAGAGCAAATAAGGCTTAGGCTCAAGAGGCAAGTAAGTATAGACAAAACACAAGTCTTCCTCCATTTCCCCCGAAGCGTGACATCAGACCAGATACAGCTTTAGTGTAGAATGTGGGCAACTTAAGGAGCTTTGGAAAAGAGACTTGAGGGACCATCGACATGTGAGGAGAGCTACCTCGATGGGAAACACCCCCTCTAATGTGGTTGATCAACCAACTATTGACCAACCATAAAGCAGCCAATAGGTCGACCATAACTTGATAGCCTTACAGATGAACCAATACATACAAGCGGTACTAGGACTCCTTATAGGTGAGATCAAGCAGCTTGTGGGACATGTGAAAACCCTTGAAGTCAAGCTAGATGTGCATCACAGGGAACAGATAACGTATACCAACCCATTTGCTCCCACCATCATGTTGGCACCTTTCTCGAAGAGGTTTAAAGCTCTATAGATGATGCCTTATGAAGGACTCATAGATCCTGATGTCCATATTCAAATTTATGAATCATATATGGAGCTCTATGGAGTTCTTAAGAAATCATGTGCAAAGCCTTCAGCTAGACCCTTTCATGGTCCACTAAAAGATGGTTCAGATCGTTAAAGGCAAGAAGCATCACCTGCTTCCAGGACTTAAAGGTAGCATTCCTCAATCAGTTTGTAGGTGTGAGGTCTTTACTGCCCTTTAAGGAGAAATTGAGCTTCCTAATTTAGAGGCCGAACAAACCCTTAAAGGGATGGCATGCAAAGTTTACTAAAGAGGCAATTGTGAGAGAAGGAGTCTCAGAACATGTCGCCCTTATAGGAGCCTTGAGTAGTATGCAAAAAGATATCCTATTTAGGGATGACCTCGACTACAAGGGACTTAAGATGTATAGAAAATTCCTCAAAAGGGCTAAGGATACATCAACTAGAAGGAAGTCAAGGGCTAAGCCTGCAGACATACCATGAAGGCAATGGGGATAGTGCACATGCATTGAAATATGGTGGAAAAAAAAAGAGGAAACTCTAAAGGGCAAGAAAGATCAAGGTTAATAGTCTATGACTCTTTGCCCACTCATTCGAATCGAGTTGTCATCATAGACAATGCTGAACAACAAAGACAAAAAGGCATTGAATGTTGACTCTAGCAAAAGTATGACAACTACCACAGCATCACGGCCTTGATAGATGATATTTACCACCAAAGCAGTGACTAGCCCTATCTTTAACATCTTCCCCTAATGAGGTCGTGCCCAAATAAGAACAATCTAACCAAGTATTATAGGTTCCATTAGCAATGTGGGGTACTACATTGGCAAATGTATTAGCCTCAAGGATGAGATAGAGAAGCTAATAAGGAATAGATGACTGCATGAGTACAAGATCGATAAAAACAAAATAAATGATAAAGGAACGGTGGCACCAATGACCGAAAGAATGGTTGGTTACGACATGAAGGAGACCGATGCCAAAAAAAGGTAATGCACCCTAGGGGTTATTCGTACCATATTTAGGGCCCCCTTATCCTAGGAGTGACTCTCAGAAGTCTCAAAAGAACTATGCCCAAGAAGCGAGAGAGAACTCGAAGTAGGCACTGAGGAATGAAGAAATAAAGATAACTTTCTCTGAGGTGGATGCCCACGAGATCCACTTTCCTTAAAATGATGCCATGGTGGTCGAGGCCATGATTGGGAACTATGTTGTATGCCAAATCCTAGTTAATAATGGTATCTCTATTGACATTATCAACCCAGACTGCCTGAGTAAGATGGGAATCCCCTTAGACTAGACGACGCTGAACTCTCGACCACTATATGGGTTCACTAGGGATAGCATTATCCCTAAAGGAATGATCAAGCTACAAGTTATTGTTGGGGAAAAGCCTAGGATAATGATGGTAATGTCGAATTTCTTAGTAATAAAAGGTGGAGACTAGTACAAGGTAGTGATATGGAGGCTAACATCAAAGGTTTTCAAGGCCATAACCTCTATTTATCATTAGAAAGTGAAGTTTCCTACTCCCCAAGGGGTAGGCAAGATGAGAAGAATCCAATATAAGTCCAGGCCCACCTACTCTAATGTCATGCACACCTGTGCCAACCCTAGAAGAATGGAGATGAGAATGGTGCATCAAGGTGCCACATGGAGGACATAGATCCGAGGTTAAAGAAAGAGTAACTAAAATTGAGCCTGTTAAGGACTTGGTAGCGGTGGCACTAGGGGACCCCGACCAATGTCTTAAGAATAGGGTAAAGATTGAGCAAAAAAATGGCAGACAAAATTATGGAATTCCTTGGGAAGAACCTCAATGTCTTTGCATGGACCTATGAGGATATAGTGGGAATAGACTTAGAAGTTGCCTATCATCACTTGAACATCAACCCAAGCTACCCCCCAAAAAAGCAAAAAGGCAACCTCTAAACCCAAAAAAGTATGAGATGCTCTAAAAACAGGTCAACAAATTAAAGGACAATAGATTTATCAGGGAATCCACTACCTTGACTAGATCTCAAACCCCGTTCTTGTTTGCAATCACAATAGGAAGTAGAGAACGTGTATAGACTTTAGTGATTTAAATAAGGCTTACCACAAGGATAATTTTCCTCTCCCATGAATAGCTCAACTAGTTGATGCCACTACAGGGCATGAGGTGCTAAGCTTCATGGATGCTTACTTAGGTTGGAACCAAATTCTAATGCACCTACAAGATCAAGAACACGCATCCTTTATCACTTTGTAGCGAATTGTATTGTTATCTTGTCATACCCTTCAGATTAAAAAATACTATGGCTATGTACCAATGATTGATCAACAAATTGTTAGCTAAACAGATCAGGAAGATAGTGAAGGTATATGTTGACAGTATGTTGGTCAAGTCTGTAAAGGTAAGCTGTCTTATTTCAGACCTAGATGAGATGTTCCACATCTTTAAAAAGTAAAAAAAAAAAAAAAGCTCAATCCCTTGACTTATGAGGTGGCATTTGGGAAGTTTTTGTGGTTTATGGTTAGTAGACGAGGAATTGAGGGTAACCTAGAAAAATTGCAAGCATTGTTAGACATGAAAGCTCATAAAAGCCCAAAGAGGTATAGAAGCCTACCGGGTGTGTTGTAAAAATTAACCACTTTACCTTAAGAGTAATCAATAAGTGCATGCCATTCTTCAATGTCTTGAAGGGAAAAAAACCCTTCGAATGGACATAAGAATGCAACAAGGCATTTAGACGCCTAAAAGAATATCTTGGGGAATCTCCTTTGCTTTTTAAAGCGCTATTAGAGGAAACTTTACTTATTTATTTGGCCTTCTAGCCTCATGCTTTAAGCTCTATTCTGTTGAGGGAAGAAGGGAGATCTTAGTTTTTAGTCTATTAAGCAAGTAAACAAGAAGGCCAAATACTTTAAGCTCTATTCTGCTGAGGGAAGAAAGGAGATCTTAGTTTTTAGTCTATTAAGCAAGTAAGCGGTTGCTTAATGCGGAGACAAGATATCTAGAAATGGAAAAGCTTGCCTTGGCCCTGATTATATCAATAAGGAAGTTGAAGAGGTATTTCCTAGAACACAAGGTAGTAGTCTTAACAAATTATCCTTTGAGACAAGCACTACAAAAATCCGAAACCTCTAGATGATTGTGGAAATGCTCTATCGTGCTGAACCAGTACAACATCAAGTAAAAACCTTGAACAGCAATTAAGGGCCAAATACTGGCTAAATTTACAACTTGATTGCGGGGCACCAAGAAGGCTCTTCAAACGAGCAAGATTTAGGCATAGGGATTATGCTGATTAGCGTTGATGATCACAAAATCACAACGACAATCAGGTTTAAATTAAAGGCTTCAAATAATAAGGCTGAGCATGAAGCAATGCTTGTAGGAGTAAGGCTCACTCACTATCTGAAAGCTAACCTATTAGAGATTTATAGTGATTCTCAACTCGTTGTGAACCAAATCTTAGATGAATACAAACCTAAAGACGGGACAATGCTTAAATAACTACAGCAAGTCAAGGAAGAACTTTTTAGGTTCTAATCTTAGGAAATCAACCAAATGCCCTATGCTAAAAACAACAATGTAAATGCCTTAGCTCGCTTGTCACATCCAAAGATTCTAAATTGTTAATAGTTGTCCCTATAGAAATTCTAGAACTTCCCACCATTCAACAAGAGGAGGCCAAAGAAGCAATGATTATAGACCAAACGGACAATTGGATGACTTCGGTAATAGCATATTCACTAAATGGAGAACTACCTCCTGATCCTTTAAAAGCCAAAAGGACCCATTATAGGTCAGCATATTACATGATACATGGTGGTGTGCTCTACCATCGAGGTATTTCCACTCCTCTTCTCTGTTGCCTCAATCAAAACGAGGGATTGAAAGTATTTACAAAAATACATGAAGGCTAATATGGAAACCAACTCTGAAGACGGACGCCCATGAGTACGTCAAAAAATGTGATAAGTGCCAAGCTATGCCATTGTGCCAAGATCTCACCTTGACATCAATCTTAAGCCCTTGGCCTTTCACAAAATGGGGAATCGATATAATCGGTCCATTTGTCATGGCACCTGAAGGACTTAAGTTTGCAATAGTCGTAGTCGACTACTACATGAAATAGGCTAAAGCCAAAGTATTCATCACAATTATAGAGATAAATTGCACAAGTTGCATCTAGTCACATTTCATTTGCCATTTTGGTGTTTTCCATTCACTCATTTCTTACAATGGTAACTAGTTTGACATCGCTAAGACAAAGAAATTTTGTGATGACCTTGGCATCCATAAGAACTTCTCGACCGTCATTTATTCATAATCAAATGGATAGGTCGAGGCAGTTAACAAGATCATCAAGTACACATTGAAAAATGCCTTGACGACTTCAAGGGGCAATGAGTGGAGGAGTTGACTAAGTTATTATGTGCCTACCAAACTACAAGTCAGACTACTACAAGACTTTGTTTTCTCTCACTTATGGTGCTGAAGCCGTCTTACTGGTAGAGATGATTACCCCTACCAACTGACTAATGGGATTCAATGAAGATGAGGTTCAATGAAGATGAACTCTAGACTCATGGTTGCAAAGCTCGACCTCCTAGAAGAATGAAGGATTGATTCACAAATACAGCTCGCTGCTTATCAACAAAGGACAATGAGATATTACAACAAGAGAGTCAAAGAAAGGAGATACACTATTAGAGACTTAGGTGTGTTTGGTTCAAGTATTCTTTGAACTCAATGAACTCAAATTTGGATTCGAGTATCACGAATCCTTCGAATACATGTTTGTTTTTCCTAAAATCTAAAATCATTTAAGTGTCAAGAATCCAAGTTTTTAGAATTCCCATACCCCTTAAACTTTTGATACTCATATATCTTTGCTACAGTAAAAACTAAAATTCTCTCTCCTATATTTGAGGAAAATATCATAACTTCTTCATTTGATTTTCAATTGAGATGATTCTTTTTTCATTATGTTCCTAATGAAAAGAGGAAAAAAATAAAGATCCATATTGCATATTTTTTAAGATCATTAGCATAAGATTTTGTTAGATTTATGAATAAATCAAAAGCTATCTTCACTACCTTTCCAAACACAAATTTCAATTTTATTCTATACTCAAATTAAAACTTAAATGCACATCCAAACGTCAATTTGAATAATAATTCAAATCACTAACTCAAATCTTAATTAAAATCACATTAACTCAAATTAAATCACTAATTTGAATCTATTTACTAAACGAACCCTTAGTTTTGAGAAAGGTAACTCCAAATACCAAGCCAAGGAATGTTGGAGCTTTAGGTCCAAATTGGGAAGGCCCTTATAAAGTTTAAGATATCATAAGGCCAAGAACACATATACTAGAATCAATGATGGGTTAGTAAATCGAGCATTCTTGGAATGCTAAGCATTTTCAACCTTATTACCAACAATGTAAGGTCTTCTGTGACAATTGTGTAAATGCAAGAAACTCCACAGGAGTTGGTTTTTAATTAACTACTTATTCTACATTTGTTTTATTAAAACAATGTTAAACATTAAAGTTACTCTATGTTTGACATGGGGGTAGGAACCTCGACAAGGATGGAACCCCAATGAGTAGGCAAGGGCCTCATGCTCTTAGGTAAAAGTCTGTGCCCAAAAAACTACCTCTACATCTAAAATCCCTACACCTAACTTGGTTAAAAGGCAAAGCCTTATGCTTTAAGGGATATCTTTGCACATGCTAAAGGCACAACATGCATGAGTATATTTTATGAGTTACCAAGTAGTTAAGTTGTTACAGATTTCAGTGGATTTATGGTCTCAACGTTTAATGGAATTGGAGACAAGACAAAGCACTAAACAAAAAGATGAAAGAAAATTGGGATTTTTGTATTCCTATGATCAAAATCTTACAAAAGATGTGAAAAAATAAAAGGAAGAGTACAAAAGCTTCATTTCCTCACCTTAAAGCTCCTTTCTTTGCCACAGTCAACTTGTTGGTTAGGGTCAAGGTCAGTGGAGTCTACAAAAAAGACAAGTCCTAGTTGGGACAGGGGGCATGGATTTGCTTCACCATCTGCTCACTAGTAGAATAGAGAATTGCATTTTAGGTAGCTAGGTACTCTTCTAACACTTGGTACTTCTCAACTGCCTCCCTTGCCATGGATGGGATCAACCCTGCGAGCTCTTCATTTTTTTTTGTCGGCCTCTAGAACCTTCTTGGCCCAGCACAACTTTGTCTTCTCACTCTCAATCTTCACAGAGAGCTTGACAATTGTCTTGGAGAGCTTCTTGAAGTCCTCCTGCTCCTTGTGAAGGAGAAGCTAGACCTTGGCCTCTTTGTCCTTGGCATCCTCAACTACCTGTTTCCTCTTGTGGAGGAAAGCTTTTAGTGCTTCAATCTCCTTACATGGCTTGGTTGAGTCCTTCACTAGTTTCTCAATCTCTTCATAAGAATAAAGGCCATCGTTAAAGCTTGCACGTAAACAATGAGGTAAAAAAAGGTCAGGCAAAAAAAATTCTAAAGATACTTACATTGATCTAGTTACGGATGTGCTCCTAGTGTTGCTCTAGAAGAGGAGACTTCTCAACCATGGCTCAATCCATTTGAAAAATAAAATGGTATATAGCTTAGTAGACAAGGCTAAAACGAGGGGGAAAGTAGGGCATATTCCTCACTTGGGTGTTAGACAGGTAGCGCACAGTAAAATTGTTTTCCTTTATGCGACCGCAGAGTAGTAAGGTAATATTCTTCTTTGAAAGAAGGGTGGGAAGGTCCGGTATGTTGATTGGCGCCTTGTCTTATCAACCTCTAGGCAACAACGTGCTTTGTCTATCCATTGCTATTTGGACTTTGGGGCATCAAAAGGTCGATCACTAGAATCCTTCTTCAAGTTGCTGCGTTTCTGGGATAAGGAGGTACCCCCTAAAGAGGAACCTCCCATAAAGGCTTGGGACATATTGATCTAAGAAGGAAGCTTGAGATTTAACATCTCTGTATAGAAGGCAAAATAGTACTGGTCAACAAAAAGAAAGAAGAGAAGCACACCTTGACAACACATTAAATCAAAAGAGGAATGGAAGCCTGACCTCTAAGCCTCCACCAGAAAGAGGTCGATCATGAGCAACCAAGGTGGGATCAAGGAGAGTTATTACCAACTGTAGCTTTCTCTTATTTTCTTTTGTGAGGACCTTCGTAATCTACTTCTCTTCATCTAGAAGGCCAGTAATCTACCTAATCCTGTTTTTCCTTTGTTGGGAAAAGTCTGGGCAATCAACAAGCTCAACAAGAAAAGGCTAAGGAAAAAGAGAAAATAAAAAGGGAAACTTAAATGTCAGCATTAGAAAGGTGTAGAGGCTTGCTAGCAATTCTTTAGGTAGTATTGACCTCATACTTCCTAGGGCCGCAATGCTTTTGGCCATTAAGGAGGTGGGTGTTGAAGTCCCTTTTTAGCATGAAGAACATTTATAGGGAGATCCAAGATGACGTAGGGGACCTTATCCTTTGCTCGACTATAGGCCCTTGTGTACTAATAGCCCTTGGATAGAGACTGGCAGATGTTCTAGCAGTACAAAAACTTCTCCAAGTGAAGGGGAAGTCAAAATGCACCAAAAATTAGGAGACAAGTACGTCAGTGAGATCTCAAACTCATAGTAGAGCCTCCTAACCAAGGGTTAAAGAGGGATGGTTTGGTTGGTTGTGGCACATCTATTATAGAGGATGATCTCTCTTGGCAGAGCAACTTTAGCACGGTGATACTCGTTGGGAACTATATGCTCAAAATACCTCCCATCGACCTTACCGTCAACAAACACCCTATGAACATCGTGAGTTCTATATTAGGATTTGGTAGTCATGGCTTTGACTGATATAATTTCACAATAGGTGGCCAATGATTCATCTTGTGGTGCAATAGCTTTGAAAGATAATAAGCTTTGGAACTTAGGGTCAACCATGACTAGACAAGAATACCTGGGCTCTATCATGGTGGAGACATGTATGGGGACACTATCCACTAAGTTATCGACACTGTCTATTGAAGGGACAGTGTCGAAGTCATCAATATCCCTAAAGACGAGATCATTCTTAGGGATAGCCTCATCACATAGGTGGGATGTATCGACGGCCTCGATAGCATCCAGGCGGACTTAAGACAAATACTCGACCTTTTGATGACAAATAGGTGGTGGCATAATCAAATAGAAAGAGAAAAATGTAAAAAGGTTATCCTATATCAAGAACTTGACCTATCAACTATAAATGTCTGGCTCACAATTAAGTATGAACCAAACAGTCCACCTAAAATATCTATGAATTATATGGTCGACTTAATGCAAAACCCAAAATCAACTATCATCCCAAAATCCTAGAAAATCATAGTAAGAATCTCAAAAGTAGCCTAAAAATTTATGTTTTCTCTATCTCCTCGCATTTTA
>LNSY01199194.1:0-11854 GCA_002024485.1 Artocarpus camansi
ATGATGATGATGATGTTCATAAAATGTTTTTAAGTTGTGAGATTTTACAAATGTACTTACTAAGCATTAGTTTAATCAAGTTTTACATCATGTTGCAGATAGGGTAAGAGACTTATGGATTAGGTGGAGGGCACTGATGGGCGTGTAAGCTAAAGAGGATGAATTGCAAATGGAAGATGCCAATAAAAGGAGTTTATTTAAACTTATGAACTATGGTTTTATAATTGAGTATATTTATTTGTTGAATTTTAAAAGTTTAAACTATGTTATTTTAATCTTATAATATTATCATATGTCTTCCGCATTTGAAACTTTAAGACTAGTTTTAAAATAAAAATTTTTATGACTATTCGGCCTACCGATCATTACTGGTCGGACTGTCGAAGAATTTTAGTCAGCTTGCCAATCGCAAAGTATTAGCCTGCCGATCTTGTTGATTTTAAAACCCCATTTTGTAGAGCCTCGGACGGCCTGTCAAAGGTTGACCTTCGGCTTGTCGAAATCTAAAGTTTGGCCTGTCGAACTATATATGTAGATTTTAAAGATGTTTTTAAAAGTTTATTCAGTTTGCTTTGATATTGATATACTATTTAATGTGTGTTGATAATTGAGGAATATATATTATACATGTATGTATATATATATTAAAAAAACGCATGGATCTTGGGTTATATTTTTAAATTACCTTTTTAATTAAATAGTTCATCTTATAAATAAAAGCATTACGAAACAAATACGACATCTGTGATGCCCGTAAAGGGAGGCGTTACATGATAGACATTAATGAAACTTAGAAAATGCATATTTCTTAAAAGTAAAATCAATTATTTTGCATTAATATTTCTTGTTAAACTCCTTAATTAAAGCAATTATGTGTTAAATAGTATTTTAGTATCTTAGTATAAAAATATGTTTAAGTATAAGTTTTTAATATGTTGGTATGTTTAATAATATTTTTAGAAATCTTTAGTATCATTATTGTACGTAAAATATAGGTTTAGCTTATAAATAATTAATATCGTAAAAATGATGAGTGGTAACTTTATTTTAAGTCTTAATATATTTTAAGTTTACAAATACGTTTTACACTATTTTAGTAATTTCTAAAAATGCTTTTAAGTTGTAAAAATTATATTTGTGTCAAATCAAAAGAACTTTGAATTTTAGAAGGTTGTAATTATCTTACAAAATTTTGTGTGTTTTAATGTAAAATAAATATTTTTAATATTATTGTGAATATTATTTTTTTAAAATAATTAGTTTTGTTTTTAATTTTCTATATAGGTCTAAAATCTAAGGGGAAAATGGACCAAAATGGCATCAAAACGGGCAAAATTAAATAACAAATGTTTCAAAAATACAAAGAAAATTTGAATTTCAATCTCACTACCACGTGACATTCTATAGGCTATCTCGTGAAGCTATCCAAGTGATCCAATTTGTTCATCTCCTTCACATACGCCAAGGGGTATTCGACACCACGCTGACGTGGTAGGACTTAGTGTTGACTGCAATTCCAAAAGGGCTACAGATTTACTACAACCATTCCCCTATTCTCTAAGCCTTCGAATCAGCATATTAGCCCAAATCTAACGATTCTTAGTATTCCTTTCTGGTGGCACCTGGCCCGTTTAATTCTAAGTCGTTTCTTGAAGTTAGGCCCATGAATCTAACGCTTTAGAAGGTGCAGCATGCATGCCTTCCGACAACACGAAGCAGTGAATCACAACAAAAAATTAGCATTCTAAAGAGCAGAATTCAAAGAAGAAAAAAAAGAGAAAATTATTAAAAATTGGGTAAATTGCAAAATTTGGAGCAGAAAAGCAAGAAAAAATGAAAAGTAAAAAATGTTAAAAGATTATGCGACAGTAGCATATTTTGCCTATAAATACCGAGGCAGGCCCTGGTGTTGGCACCCTTTCTTTGAGGTTAAAAAAGTACTATTTAAGTTTTAAATAATTTTTAGTTTATAGTTTTTTATGTTTAGTTTTTTGGTTTAAGTTTTTGTAAAATATTTACTAGTTTATGCTATAAAAATTGTGCTCAATAAATTTCTAGTGTTATTATCTTAAATATTTCTTTTTAATTTCTATTTTAGTTAAGGAGAGAGGGTAAATTCTAGCGATATAACCTTAAATATTTTTATTTTTTCTTAGTTTTCAAAATAGCTATAATGCCAAATTACTTTCTAGAAAATTTAGGATTTTAGTATTTTTTTAGCTAGAACTCTATCAAAATTCTAGTTTTGATTTTTTAATAACATAGACTAGCATGGATAATATTTGAAAGGACCTTGATTAGCTGTAGAAAAAGAATGACTTGGTAAATGCTTATCTTATTATTTTATCTTTTTTTAGTTAAGTAATGCTGAAATTATGTTTGTTTATTAAGTTGAGTTTTTAGTACATTATAGACATGAAATGACATAGCAAAACTTAATTCATTGTTGATATAGGATGGCTTAATGTATTCTTAAGCTAACCAATAAGTAATTAGAAAAACAGAAATATGCTCAAGTTAATTGCTAGAATGGAATCGTTGAACCTTATCACTGTTATAATTACTTTTGTATTCTTTTTTAATTTGTTGTTATTAGTGTTGGTATTATTAAAGTTACTTTGAATTAATCGTGCTAGTTGTTAAAATTCCATTTAAATTTAAGCTACATTTCTTGTTGTTAAAATTCTAAAATGATGAAAATCTAAAAATGAAAAATGCTATAAAAATGTATAATTATTGTAAATATTTTAAATAATTAACATTAATCCTTATATTTCTTAGCTTTAAAAATAAATAAATAGTTAATATAAAAATATTAAATTCACCGGGTTTTATTACTTGGACAACCTTATATTTAGATTTATTTCATATTGTAATTCTCAAGACCGAACAAGTTTATGGTGTTGTTGTCGGGGAATGAAATTGTTTTCAAGTGCAACATATTTTGTAAATTATATTTCCTCTTCTTTTTATTTTCTATTTACTAGCTTATTTTCTGTTTTATTTGTTTTCTTTAAATATTTGTTGTTTTGAAGGAGTTAAGTACTGTTTACATAGGAATTTGCTACATATTTTATGTAAGTTACTATTCACATAGTTACTATTTACCCCATCACTATTCACTTTACTATTCATAAAAAAATTCAAAAAAAATTACAGAAATTTTATTTTTCTTCCTTTTTAATTATATTTTCATTATTTTGTTAATTTTAGGATTTAGATTAGGTTTTTTTAAGACTTAATAAAAATTGTGGCTTTAAGAAAAGTATACTTTTAGGAAGTTCTATTTAAGGACTGATACTGGTTCAGAAACTTTTCTCATAATCAGTTACTTTTGGAGATTCTCCTCACACTAGTCATTCCAAGAACGTTGTTTTGACTACAATGTTAGTTTTAAGGATCCTTTGGCCCCACCAATCTTTTTTGGAAACTACAAATAAATAAGGTAGATGTTTTTGACTCTATTCGGATCTAAAAGTGTAAGGTCAATATAATTTCAAGCATAAGGTTGTCCAAGTAATAAAACTCAATAAAGTTGAGGTCGATCCTATGAGAAAAAAGTATTGTAAAGGTCTAATATATCAATTATTTTATTCTTAGCTAAAAAAATTTGAGGATTAAAATTAATTTTATTTACACAATTTTTACTTTTTTTCCATTTTTAGATTTTTTTGTGATTTTTGGAATTTCAACAACAAAAAATGTGACTTAAATGTTTTTAGCAATTTTTGAACTATAGGGCATCTTTGTAAAGTTTATAAGGCATCTCTGAAAGGGAAAGAGAAGGAAGTGAATTTCATCAAACATCTTGATACAACAGATGATTCAACTCATCTTAATTCTACATATTTCACTAATGATTTTGCTTACAAGGATTTTGGGGATAACTAATTAATAAATATGAAATTAAGTTTTGTTTGTCATATTTCACTTGTAAATTTTGAATGTATTATTACTATGTTTTATGATTGCTATGTTATGCATTATCTAGAATAAAATGTTCCTAAGCTAATAATATGTTTGAAACTTTATTGTTATTAAATTTTCTATTTTTTGCACGAAGCTTGATATAGATTATACTAATGAAGGAGCAAATTTCAAAGCTAATGTTGGGGATATTTGTACACCAGATAGTCATACAATGCACACAATCCTTAAGACTAAAAGGTACTTCTAAGATTTAAAACCAACAAATGCAATTGTAAATACAATATCAGTCCTATAGACTTGATTAAAGGAAATGGTAAAGATAGTTTCATGCTGCCAAATGGAACAAAGTTTTTCATAAAAGATGCTTTATTTTCTCAAAAAATCCAAAGGAATTTGTTAAGTTTTAATGACACATGCCTTAATGGGATACTTAGTCTAGGATTGAGAAAGATAAGAAGTATATGTACATTATTACCAACTTTTCTTTAAAGAAGTACATATTAGAAAAACTACCAAAGCTTTCCTTGAGATTGCATTATACATATATAAATGTGATTGAATCACAAATGGTAGTTAAAGAAGATCTTAGATATTAACCTTATGGCATGACTGTTTGGGTCATCTTGGCTCAACAATGATGCGAAGAATTATTGAAAACTCACATAGACATCCATTGAAGGGCCAAAAGTTCCTTTAAATAAGAAAAAGTCCATCTACAGCTTGTTTTCTTGGGAAGCGTATTTTAAAACTATCATTAATTAAAATTAATAGTGAGTCACCTATATTTCTTGAACACAATCAAGATGATATATATGTGTCTATTCACCCATAGTATGGACCATTCAGATATTTTATGATATTTATAGATGCCTCTAGTAGATGATCACATGTTTGTTTATTATCAACTCGCAATGTACCATTTGCGAGATTCCTCACCCATGTAATCAAGTTATGAGCACGATTTTCTAATTACACCATCAAGAAAGTTGGACTTGATAATGTTGATAAATTTATGTCTTAAGCTTTCAATGATTATTGTATGTTAGTTGAGATAATTATTAATCACCTTGTTGGTCATGAACAAACACAAAATGGTTTGGTTGAATCATTAATTAAGCACTTCCAACTTATTTCTAGACTATTAATAATGAGAACAAAGCTTCCTATTTCTATATGAGGTCATGCAATTTTACATGCTGCGGTATTTATTTGCATCGTTCTAGCTTATCATAAATTCTCCTATTACAACTAATATTTGGTCAAGAACCAAATATTTCCCATCTAAGGATTTTTAGTCGTGTGGTATATCTACCAATTGCTCCACCACAACGTACAAAGATGGATCTCTATAGAATACTAGGAATATATGTTGGGTATAAATCCCTTTTTATCATTCGATATCTTGAGCCTCAAACTGGAAATATTTTTACGACAAGTTTTGCTGATTGCATTTAATGAGGCAGTATTCTTGATATTAGGGGGAGATAAGAAAAACTGGAAAAAGAGATTACATGGTATGAACTATCTCTATTGTATCTTGATCTTTACACAAAAACAGTGTGAGCTAGAACTGTAAAAGATTATGCACTTACAAAATATAGCAAATTAAGCACGAGATGCATTCATAGATGCAAAAAGAGTGACTAAATCACAAATACCAGTTGTTAATGCTCCTGCTTATATTGAAGTCTAAAAAGGACAAATTGAAAATATAGTTACTCATGAGTCTATGGCATGCCTGAAGTGTGGTAGACTAATTGGTTCCAAAGATAAGAATCCTCGAAAAGGAAAGAAGTTAAAAGATGTGGAGGAATGTGTTCTAAAAGAAACACAAAATGATATAAATTAAGTGACTCTTGATTTGCTCACAACCTTAAAGGTTTAGAAAATCATTAGATCTCATTTGATTATGTAAATACATGAGGATTATTGAATCAAAATAAAATGTAGGATATTGATGAAATATTTTCTTACTCAGTGGCATGTGTCATTGGAAATGAGGATTATGAACTAAGATCTATTACTAAGTGTAAAAATAAACACGATTGGGATAAATGGAAAGATACTATATAGGCTGAATTATATTTGCTTAAATAAGTATAAAGTTTTTTGACCTATTATTCTCACACTTGAAGCTATGAAACATGTAGGATATAAATAGGTCTTTATGTGGAAGCAAATGAAAATATGAGATTATGAGATACAAAGTTTGACTTGTTGCACAAGCTTTTTTCACAAAGACCAGGAATTGAATACGAGGAAACGTAATCTCCAATAATATATGTAATTAAGTTTAGATATCTAATCAGCCTAGTAGTTTCTGAAAGTATAGAAATTTGTCTTATGGATGCTGTTATAACTTACTTGTATGGCTCGCTTAATAATGACATCTATATGAAGATCCTTGACGGATTTAAGATGCCTACATCATCAAGTTCAAAACCTAAAAAAATATATTCGATCAAGTTACAGAGATCATTGTATTAAAAGCAATCCAGATGCCTATGGTATATTCGCTTAAGTGATTATTTGCTAAAGAAAGGATATGAGAATAATCCAATATGCCAATGTGTTTTTATTAAGAAAACAACATCTAAATATGTGATTATCTTATCTATGTTGATGATTTAAACATCATTAGGACTCATGAAGAAATTCTTGAGGTAGTGACATACATAAAGGAAGAATTTGAACTAAAAAACCTTGGAAAAAACCAAGTATTGTCTTGGTTTATAGCTTGAGTACTTACAAAATGGAATACTTTTGCATCAATCAAACTATACTGAAAAGCTCTTAAAACACTTTAATATAGACAAAGCAAATCCTTTAAGTACCCACTAGTAAATAGGTCACTCAAAGTAGAAACAGATCCATTCTATTCTTGTGAAAATATTGAAGAGGTTATTGGTCTAAAAGTACCACACCTAAGTGCAATTGGAGCTCTTATGTATCTGGCTAATTGCATAAAGCTAGATATTGCTTTTGCTACTAACTTAGCAAGATTTAGGTCTCCTACATAAAGACATTGGAATAGAGTTAAGCACTTATTTCGTTATCTTTGAGGAACAATTGAATTGGGTTTGTTTTATCTTAAAGGATCAAAACAATTACTAATTAGTTATACAGATGCAAGTTATCTATCTAATCCATATAAAGCTAGACATCAGACTGTATATCTGTTTACATACAAAAGTACTATATTTTTTGGCATTCACAAAAGTAAAATTTAGTTGCTACTACATCAAATCATGCTGAAGTTATCGCACTCCATGAGGCGAGTTGAGAATGTATATGGTTGAGGTCTATGACTCAACATATCTAAGCAACTTGTGGATTACCACTCAATAAGGATCCAACGATATTGTTTGAAGATAATAATTCATATGGCACTAAGATAAAGGAAGGATGCACCAAGAGTGACAAAACAAATCACATACGTCCAAAATTCTTTTCATTTACGAAAGAGCTTTAAAAGAATAAAGATATTAATGTTCAATACATTTATTCAAGTGACAACGTTTCATATCTCTTTACAAAAGCACTTCTCACGTGAACTTTCAAACGATATGCACACAATATTTGGATACGTCATTTGAGAGATTTGTAAAGAATGACTAATATCAACTTAAGGGAGAGTTTACACCTATTGTACTTGTTTTCCCATACTATGGTCTTATCCTATAGAGTTTTCCTAGTAAGCTTTTTAACGAGACAACATAAGACATATATACAAGATTGATGTACTATTTTTTCCTTCGCTATAGTTTTTGTCCCATTAGATTTTTCTTAACTAAGATTTTTAATGAAGCGTCATAAATGGTAAATGGTGGACATTTAAGGAGGAATGTTATAAACTTTACCAATATGGATGACTATCTACTAATAAACTTGTGAAAATAAGAATCCTAGGTAAATAGTAATAATTGATTATCTAAGTAATGATGTTATGGGTGAATAGTACTAGTGAATACTGTTGTAAATCTTACTATAAATATCCCTTCCTTTACTCATTCATAATGCACCTCATTCCTTATAGACCAAAGATTCTCTATCTAAGAACTCTCTTTAAAATTTAATTAGTTCCCTAATTTTAGTCTTCTATTTTTCAATTTTCATAACAATGCTGTATATTTTGAACTTGTCCTATTATCACTTATCGATTACACTTTGTAATATTTTTAGTCTAGGTACATTATGTCAAGCTCTTGTAGAATCCACGGTGATGACAAATCACATAGGAAGAAAGGTAAAGGAAAGCATCTTGGATTGGAGGGCGAGAAAATTAAAAATAAAAAAAAAAGAAACAAACAAACTAAAGATAGCAAATTGATTCTTCACTTTTGACAAAACTACTTTGAAGTCAATAAGAGATAATCATAGTACTTGATCGTGTGATTTGTCTATGCATGGGAAACAACGCCTCCCACTGTAGGTGGAATCCAACCACGAGATCAAGCCCAAATAGAAGGGCCCAATTTGGAAAGCAATGGATATGCGAACCTAAAAAAACATGTCTTTCTTTGTTTCTTGAAGGTTTGTTAATTTTATTAGCTTGTTTTGTGGAATTGCAGCAAAAATTTGAGATCCCAGGGAGTGATTTCTTATTTCTAAGCATGGACAAGAATTTGGAAGAGTTGTGGACTGATTGGCATTCAAAACTATGCACCTATTTCTATAGTGCCGTTGGCAAGCCTCCAAATCATGTGAAAGTTGCCTTAGGGAAACTGCATCCACATCCAACTATCCTAGACAAGGGTGATTGGGAATATCTATGTGATTTGTGGTCCTTGTCTCAACAATTGGTGAGTATTTAATTAATAATATATTTGTTGTTTTTATACATATCTTGCATTATAAATTTCATTTCTTGTTCCTCGTATTGCTTTAACAGAGAAGAGGCCAACAAAATAGTTCAAATAGAGAATAAATGGGTTGCCATGACGGAAAAGCAAGGCCGTGATTAAACAAAAATCAAGGAAATTAAATAGAAACTAAATAACATACTCAGTAGAAATCACATTGAAAATAAAATGAAATAATAATCGTTGTCACGCAGGGCTTAAAGTCTACAAGAATCTTACTTAGATTAATTATAAATCATATAGCAGGATCGACATCGAGATAAGTCGTATAATACACGTGGCATATAATGGTTTCAAAGAGAAATACCATTTCTATTCAAAACTTCATGAACATCAAACTTAGCTTTGAACCTAACTGGTTCTTCAAAACCTAAAAGGGAAATTTTTAAAATAGTAAAATGTGAGCGAAGATTCAGCAAGATATTTAGTTAAAACACTTTGTTTAAATTCATATTTATATATAAAAAAGTTACTGAAAAATAACTCTTACCAAAACTGAATCATAAAATCATAACGAAAACCATTGATAACAAAACAGTTGCATGAATTCAATTAAAATACCACCAAAGTGGCCTGTTTGGGTTTTAGAAATTGAAAAATATATAAAAACATAAATCCTTAGATGCATAAAATAACTTTAAAAATGGACTATCTTAATATTACATTTTTTAATTAATTGAAAATAAAACAAAAATCATTCTTAAGAATCTTTGAAGAACAAACATGACCAAAATCATTTATAAAGTGGGCTATTAATGAAGTAACAGAAAATATCCACCTTAGTATTAGAAATACAAATACCCTTAACTCCAATCAAGAATTCGAGATAAGCTCCAGTGAAAAAAACCTTATGAATGGATTTAAAGTCAGAAATAACGCTCAATTAAATAACATTATGTTAACTTAATTATCAGTGTCCCTTTTAATGTAAAAAAACCATAAATGCAAACTTTAAATTCTCAATGTCTTTAAACTTATAAATATAACCTTTTGAAACATTTCATGCCATAAAACATGAAGAATAAGTCACAACATGACAAAAAACCAAACCGACATGAATTGGAAGACCTGAGGGACTCAAAGATAGTAGCAGCCACCCTAATCAACTAACCTCTAAAGGGGCGGTCGACCATCATCCTTCTAGAACGGGCAAAAGCCAGCTCTTCTCATCACGACCAGATTCGTTTCTAACCTAAATCTTTCACACCAATGCCATTTATAGTACGTAAAAACACTTCAAACCATCATATTTATCCACATAAAACTTAGATAACATTTTCCCAAATTTTGCATGCTCAAAACATAATCTCAATATCAAAAGTCAAAACTTTTCCAAAACTAAACCAATAATATATGCAATCTGACTTTTATAACTTTAATCATGAAATAATCCAACATGCATGGCAATACCTTGGTTTAGGATGCCAAAACTATTGGAAAATAATACACAATGAAATTTTAAAATTTGTTAAATCAAAGTCTTTTCCAAATATTAAGTTTGACATGCTAAGTACATTAATTAATAATAGATCTTATGTACCTCTTTTACATACCAAAGACAGTAGAAAACTCTAACCATAGAAGAACATTAAAAAAGAGCATTAACTAACTGGTCTTTCTTACTATCCACGATCAGAGTGCACATGGTCGCATGTCGTACAACTTATCCTCTACTGACTCTCATTTCAACCACTTGAGAAAACCTAGAGCTATGATTCGAGAGGTTGAACAATAGCGCTATGAGAGTTTTAGAGTTTCTCTCATTAGAATACTCACTCTTTACTTCTTAAATGATCTAAGGAACAATGAAAAATAATCCCTGTTATTTAGTGGTCAAATTTGAGGTTAATGTCTATTAGATTGGGCTTCATATTTTGAGTCTGGATCAACTTTTGATAAAAAATGCATCAAATATGCATAATTAGGTTATCACACGTTTGGCATGTTGATCTAGAAGATCGGTCTATTGAATTGGGTCCATCAACCAACCAAACTCGGCCATCAGCATACCGACCAAGCAATAATCTAAAAATCTCATAATATCTTATTCTACATAGGAATCTTGTATAGAGCCTTAGATTTAATTTAAATAACCTAATAGAGAAATTATCTAATTAAAACAGTCATATATAAATAATTCCATATCAAATAAAATATTATCTAAATAATTCAACATATGTATCTTGAAATAATTAACAAAATTAATTCAACCAATAAATTAACATGAATTGTTAAATCCAATCTGTCAAAATTTTAGCTAATCTAATAATTAACATAAGTCACTAATATATACGAAAAACATAATGCGTCGTTACAGGAATTATTATGAGCTAGCAAAAGGGACCTAATAAATATATATAGATCAAACTCCTATATTTATAAAATGACATATCCCAAATATATATATAGATATATATTTTATAATTCTCAACTCTAACGCTACTCCATTAAGAGCTTAGAGCTGTACTCTTGAACTATATAAAATTATGAAGCTCCAATAAACTAATCATACATGACATGTCATAATGTGTAACATCTTCATAAAATATTCATAATCAGTTTAAGGATAAACTTTGTTTTACTTTCTTGGTTATTTTTATTTTATGTTCCATTATCTTACCATTGGAATTCAATAAGTTTATCTTGAATTAATTTATTTAAAATTAATCCAGCGAATAAACAGACATGAATTATCTGATCCGATAATTCAACAAGTTTATCTTGAATTATTTTTTTCACAAAATTAATTTAACTAATAAACAAACATGAATTATCAGATCTTACCGAATTTCAGCCAATTTGATAATTTGACATAAGTCACCAATTTATTGGAAAAGCACTCCGTATCATTACAGGACTTTTTATGAGCTAACAAAGGGGACCTAATTGACCTATTTAGTTTAACCTCCTGATAATTATGAAACTAAATATCTTAGATATACATTTTATAATTATCAACTCCAATGCTATTCCACTAAAAGCTTAGAACTGTACTCTCGAACTACATACAATTATGAAGCCCGTATAGCTAAGTCTCCATGACATATTATAATGTATTGTAT
>LNSY01199934.1:0-12179 GCA_002024485.1 Artocarpus camansi
ATCATATTCTATTAGGCATAAGCTGTGTTATTGAGATTTGATACTAAGATGCGACTTCGAGCATGAATTTCAGTACTAGTAGTCGAGCCCCAACTCAAACCGCTTGGTATACATACGTAACCAATTATCATTTTGGGTGTCCGTTCACTTACTAGGATAAGGGAGTCGAATATTGATAGAAGAATAGATTCCATACTTGACCCTAATGGTTGATAAGTCTCCCTCACCAAGAATTGACTTTGGATTCTTCCAAAAGTAAGAAACCCTTTTTGTAGGGGAAAAATATATTCCTTTCTCAAGTGGTTTGACCCTTTCATTCCAATTGGAAGGACCCGTAGTTCATCTCTTTATTGAAATTTAGTTGAGCTTTCTTCTATGTCTCTGCTACTCCCGTCTCTACTGACCCTAGAAACCCATTTGACTCTCAATTGCTCTATGATCCACTTGTCAATCTCTCTTTTGTCGTCGGGTTCATAATTCCTCACTTGAATTCGAGCTAATGTCTATTGCTTTCAACATTTTCTTCATCACAAAAAGAATTTTAAAGGAGATCTAGGGTGGTTAAGAAGATCTAAGGACCAAAATTTTTGAGATCTAAAGAGCTATGAGGGGGTTCTAAGGAGTTCTAAACTCATAAGAGCCAAATAAGGTCAAAACTATAGATGTCTTAGAAAATGAGTCTAAAATGATGCTAAAGGGTTTGATATGATAAGAGAAACAAACCTATAGAAAGAAAAGGGAGAAATCTTGCCTAGAAATTGCAAGAATGCTTGGGAATTTGGAGGAAAAACGCCTGAGTTCGAAAAGGGAGTTGAGATAGAATGAAGGAGAGAGAGGGGAGAAATATATTGTGCAAGGAGAAAAGAATCAACAACTTAGATTCATTCTTAGGAAAAATGATTGACGACTAGGATTACACACCCTTTCGACTTCCTACTCAAACTAAAGCAATGTCTTTTCGAGTCAGGTGTAGATGTCAGCATTACAGAGATATTTCAGGATCTCCCAAAAATGTGGCGACATGTGTAGGGGCGGTTGAGCATCGTGATTGCCTGAGGAAGAATGGTGATTATAGTGTGAATGCAAAACTTCAGTCAAGGTGATGTATCATTTAGAAATCGACTTGTTTTTAATTAATTCACTCCTATAGTTGATCGAATCAACTAAGGAATGGAGGGCTAATTGTTCGGGTATGATTTGGTTAGGCTGAAATCTTTCAAAAGGCCCAAAGCGAATAGTGTGAGTAATGATGAAAGCGAATCGAATGCAACAACAGTGCTTGATTTAAGGTGGGAGTGTTCGATTTGAAGCAATTTGCTATGAGGAATATTATTCGTTTGGTACTTGTTTAAGTTAAGGCTTCGATTGATTCGATTGAATCCAATTTGATTATAATCTTTTGTCTAAGCATTCATTGTCACTATAGATTGAATCAGGTGTTGGTTCAATAGAATCAATATGCACAACCTGGTAGTTACAAGGGAAAACACATCCAGTCACGAACTAGCACATGGGATAAGCCT
The DNA here is from genome assembly GCA_002024485.1 of Artocarpus camansi. Lineage (NCBI taxonomy): Eukaryota > Viridiplantae > Streptophyta > Magnoliopsida > Rosales > Moraceae > Artocarpus > Artocarpus camansi. Next base: position 1,524 of record LNSY01199934.1, read on the forward strand.
GATTCTTGCGGCTAACAACAAATTGACGCGTACCCCACCCATTATTGTATGCATTATCATTCCTACTCTTTCTATAAGTTTGAGTTCACGATCTCATACCCAACTTCTATATAAATGAAATACATAAAGGGGGATGGAGGAAGCTCTACAAAAACTCTACAGAAATTGTACCAGACCATTTTGTTTAATCTCCTCTTTAAAACAACTTATAATTTGTAATTTTGTCATCATAGTGAAGAATAGTAGATGTAGCTTTTTTAAAGAGTGAACCACTCTAAAATTCTCACATGTGGTATGATTTTATTTTTGAGTAGTTTTAGATTTCTTTTTGCTTGTTATTTAATTCTAATCTTAGCTCTTAATATGATTTTATGAAGCCGACATTGATCCTAATAACGGTGATTAGAGAACCCAAATTTTTTAGTAATAAATCTTTAATTGGACAAATATTTTTGAATTTGATTGTAGATCTAACGTCTACAGTCGTGTCAAGTAATTGTCTCTGCTTTGAAAATTAAAAAGAAGATTACTACTACTGCTGCTGTTATTATTATTATTATTTTTATTATTGAAAAGCAACTGCTGAAAGCATAATCAACAAGCATTCTCCAAGTTGTTTCCTAAATGGCAGAGCTGCAAAACATTTTCTATAGGGTAGGAAAAAAAGTTAAAGATAGTTTTTCATTAAGTACAACTAAATTTGGGAAAGGGTCTTGTGGGAACAACTCAAAATAGTGGAAGCACAACTAAAACTTCAATTAAAAATTAAATTGAAATTTTAGAATATGATGGAAATACATGCCCTCACTCACATGAATCTCTCTTTGCCTCTTGATTTATATGTTTGAATAGAAATTGGAAGAAAAATTTAAATTTTTGTGAATAGAAACATTATAATAAAAAGATTTGAATTATAATTCAAACCTACAAAACAAACCAACATTGCATCAAAAGGTATAGTTTTGCATGGTATCTAAACAACATCCGCGCGCGCACACACACACATATATATATATAACATATATATATATATGTGAGTGTATAACATAATTGAAAAGAATACGCAAATGTCTGAAGTCATATTAAAGTTGGAGTTATGTGAAAATAAGAGATAATATGCTTTTCATATCATTCTTTCACAACTAATAAAGAGTGTCACAACAACAATAGGACATGCAAAAGAAAAAAACTCATAAATTATCCAAAAGGAAGGAAGGCATAATAGTTGATAGGTTTTTTGAGTTGACCGTAGATGTCAAGGACGACACTTTCGTGCACAATAAGCTGCACATTGACCAAACAGATCGGGGATTTTCAAGTCTCTAGGGCAAAGCTTCTTAATGCAGTTTAAAGCACAAGTATTTTCACGATAATTAGGTGATCTCCTTTGAATATAAAAACGGTCCTTATATTGTTTAATCTTTTCACGGATTAATGAAGTGAGAGGAAGCGTTGAAGAAAGAGTGGCAGTAGTACTAGAGGAAGAGGGAATCAATCTTTGCTTGCACCACTACTATTATTACTGGTAATATAAGAGATAATATCACCACCATCACCCATTGCACCATAGTTTTCCCGGAACTAACAATCTTAGCCATTAGTGGCTCTTTTTTTTTTTTCTAGAAATCTTGTGTTTTGCAGGTAAAATATGTACCTAGGTGCGGTTATTACACATGCATATTTTGATATATAATGATATTTATACATATATAACTATGTATATAGACACATACATGTGTGCGTTATTTTTTCTCAAGGGATATCTATGTGTATTTTTATATTTATTATTCATTCAAAGTGAAATATATTGTGGACGTTAATAACAAGTTTACATGAACTAAATAAGAAGAATTTAAATACTGATTAGTAATGAACTGTTTTGTTGGAATGTAGGGGCTGGCTTTAGTAGTACTATCTCTTGGATACTTCTTCATGGAGGTATTTAACGTTGGCTTTTCAATTTATCAACGATCATGTGTTTGGGAAGCATGTTTCACTTTCGATTATCTCGTAGGATTTTTTCATGACATTTGAAAATTGGCTTAGTATTATTTATATTTACTTTAATATATATATCTATATATGTATTAAGACTGCTATGGTATAGCACTCAAAATATATAAAATATTTCATGAATCACTTATTTTGATTATTTCCTTTTTGCAACTTCATGTCAACAATTATAACAAATATTTATTTTAAATACTAAAAGTCGTTTATTTATTTAATTACAACAAATACTTATTTTCTTTATGTCACCTAATTGTTATGTTTGTAATTTCCTTGATGAATTGGGGTGTATTTGTGTTTACCGTTCTCGTTGTGTGAATGGTCTAGCTCATGCTATTGCTAGAATTGGTTTGCTTTCTTGTTGTTGTGTTTAGACTGATGTTATCCCTTGCTGGATCTCCAGCTGTGTCCTTTTGGACGTTTCCTCAATTTAATGAAGTATATTTTCCCATTAAAAAATAGTCATCATAGACTACAAAACAATCACTTGTAATATTAGTTTAAGTATGCATAAAATAGAATTATTAGTGTGCCATAATTTAAAATTATTATCATTTGTATTACTTGGGTCCTAAAAACTATTTTTCCAACTTAAATTAATTTAATTTCTGGTTTTAAGTTTTTGTTTTTGAATTTTCCACTATTTTACTTGTTTCCAAACTAATTCTACGCTTCTCCTTAATTACAAAATTATCACCCTTGGATTCTCACTGCCTTCACATGACATGCCTCCCCATTATAATGAAATTTAGCAATTTTCTTCCCCAGAAAGAATGGCCAAGCCACAAAAGGACAAAAGCCAATGACCAATATCTGTTAAGAAAATCTCATTCTTTTCCCTCACTTTTCTTCCCTCTCCCACGCCACTCTCTTGTTTCTCCTCTCTTTCACGTCTCCCTTCCTCCCAACCACTCTCCCTTTTGCCTGCTTGAAAGCACTAGAAAAACCAACCTTTGAAACTAAACTCCATAGCTAAACAGTTCAACCTTCAAGAAGTCTCCAAGACATAAGATCCTAACACCACCAGAGAGGGGAAAAGAGGCGAAGTTTTAATAGAAGTTTGACTTTCTACTTTTTACTCTTTTAATCCGGATTTCCCCTCATTTTCTCCTCTATTTTCGGGTTTTTCTGGTGTTCAATTTTAAACTGAGAATGTTTTGCGTTCTTGGGTGTTTTTAAGTGTAAAAAGGAGGTTTGCATGTTAAAATGGTGATTGGATTGATGTTTATACTAAACAGGAATGTGAGAAAATAGAGAGTCTATTTTACGATTGTCTCATTTCATGTACAAGATTGCTGAAGATTGAGGCTCAAAATAAGATTTTTATATGTTGTTGACAGATTTTACAAAGCTTTGAAAATCTTGATTTCTGACTGTGTTTTGAATATAACAGTTTGGGAAAAATCTATTCTTATGTCCTAGTATGTTTATCTAAAGTTTATTGATAACTAGAATGCATTAAAACTGAGTTTTGAACAAAATCCATAAAAAAGACAAACCTGCCCGACACGGTACGAAACTGGCAACTCTCCAGTTTTATTGAGGCCGGTCAACTGACCACTATGTAATGCCGGTCGACCGTGCTACAGTAGCCGAGGCTACTATTTGCCACATTCGAGGCCTATTGACTTTCCGAAGCTTTCAATTTTGATTCTGTCCTTTTGTGATCAAAGTTCGTTCAAAAATACATTATTTTCATGCCTTTAAAATGTTGTAAGATATTATTTGTGTGACATTAATCATTTTCTGCACCACCCAAAGCAATTCTATTGCATCACATAACTAGATTTCACCACCCCATATCATCCACCGTTTCATCCACCTCAATCAAATCATAAAAAAAAATTCCATTTTCAAGGCCAAACTCATATATCATATTATTGTTATTAATATTCCATCAAAATAGAAATTTAAGTGTTTGTCATATGAATAACACCCAACTCAAGATCAAAATGTATATAAGCTACTTTAATAATAAAATTTTTAGGTAATAATAATAACAACAATATCAACAACAGCAACAACATCAACAACAACAACGATGATAATAATAACAATAACAACAACAACAATAACAATAACGATGACAATAATACTATTAATGAAAAACAATAATAGTAGTAGTAATAATAACAACAACAATAATAATAATTATATAGTTTAATAAACTATATATTAAAAATCCATACGAATTAAATTCTAAATTTGAATTTATTTGTTAATTAAATAAAAATACCACGAAATATGAGTAATAGAGTTCCTACCAACTTAATCGACGATATTTGTAGGCAAAATGATTCGGAATGCGTTGTCTGTCAAAACTTTGGATCGCTTATTTGGCTTTCAAAATCCCATCTTGTAAATCCAACACCACGAACGCATCTAAAACGTCAAAAATAGGCTAGAATGACGTCCTTTCCAATTTGGTAGTCGAGGTCAACCGTTGACCATTGCTAATTGAGAGTTGACCATGGTTGACCGACAATGCGACAGCGGAGAGTGGTACCAAAATGAAACTCTCGACATGAGGATTACCATTTCAAAGTTGGTTTTCCAAAAGGGAGCTTAGATTGTCGAAAAATGGAGAAAATCCAACAAGGAGGGTGGTAGGGTCCAAATTTTCTAGTAACAGTTCGGCCGAAGAGGGGGCTAGGTCTTGTTCTTCTCGATGAGAAGAATCCAACAGTGCAAACGGGCTACTAAAACAAGGCCAAACAAAGTTGAAATCACGTGGAGAAGTTTGAAACTTAAAACGTCCCATAACTCTCCATGGCGGTTGACTGCGAGTGGTGAGGAGGCTGGCTAGTAGCTGGGTCACTGAGTGGCGATGCTCATGGTGAGATCACTACAAGAAGAATTTAGAGATGACATTTGTCGTCGCTAAAACTCAAAAAAGTCATCGCCAATAATACACGGTGACGACAATGTTGTCGCTAATAAGCGGTAGCTAAAGACATTTAACCATGACATTTTATATGTCCCTAAAATTAACGACGAAAAATCAAGAACAGCTTTTAAAATTTTCCAAAATTGTTGAAAACACAGCGACGACAAATATCGTCGTCCATAATTATTAGCGACGACAAATGTCGTCGTTGTATACATTCTGCGACGACAACGCATTAGCAATATTTGTTTCGAACAATATTTTATCGCCTCTGCAACTTATCAGCGGCAACAAATAGTTTTAGCAACGACAATTGACGTCGGTGAAAAATTGTAGCGACGACAATTGTCATTGCAATTTTTTTTAACATCCTTTAAATTTTTATTCCCAGCCATAATAATCCTGCAAGTAAATAACTGTCAATTCACAAATACATTTATTTCATTTCTCATCATACTAATAACTAAAAAAATTTGATATAAACAAAATAGAACTATATAGACAATAAGTTTATATGTATGGTAAGTCAACAAGTCTGAATCATAAAAGTAGAAACTAATCTCCTAAATTAGCAGTTTTATCATCATCATCATTGTTTTCTTCTTGAGGTGGATAGAAAGACATAACAGGTGGAGGTGGTGGTGGTGGTGGAGAGGGGAAGGCATTGGTAAATCTAACTCTCGCAATAAACACTTGATTATTGCTATCATTTGATTTTAATATTGAGTTTATTGCATGTTATACTGAGATTGTTGCTCCCTCCATTGTTTCACCTGTGGAGGCGCTTATGGCTGTGAACAAGCCTTCTCAAGAGTAGCTGTTGCAAGGATGTCTTTTCTCATCCTCAAGCCAACTCCTTTCCTATGCCATCTGTGTGATCTAAGCACATTCTCTGCTATCTCTTCTTCATTCACGAGATGTGTTGTTTGAGATATGCCCAAACTAGAAGCAGAAGCAAATGCAACAGCAGCTTGGGTTTGTTGAATATGCATCTGAAGCATTTTATTTTGCACATTCCATTTAACAAAGTAAATTACAATCCAACTCAAAATTTCATAACTAAGACTTAATTAAGTATGACTTACATATCTAGCCTCTACAACGTCATTAACCCATCTACCATCAGAATATTAATGACACTGACGCCAATTTTCCAAAATTAAAAGCAACTCACTAGTCTCGAGATTTCTCTATAGAAGAGATAATCTTTTGTTAGACTTGTGTTAGAACAATACATATCTTAAAGGAAAAATGAAACATAGTTTAATACATTTTTATTTACCACCTTTTGTTATATCAAATTAGCATACAATTGCATTCCATGATAACTTGGCTGCTTCACGTTTGTTCCATTTCTTTTATTTGTTGCCTACCTTTTTTGTTACAAGGATGAATTATTAAAATTAAAAGGTTATATTGATATATGTAACGATTATAAGAAATAGAGTTTATAACTTTAAACTTGAAAATCTTGGCTGCAGAAGCGATTACAAGTAGCCTCCCAATCTGCTTGTGTTTGTACATTGTCGGGACGTTGCTTCACTGGTCTAGTGCATTACGATCTATTGATGTCACCGATATAGGAGTCAAATCAAAATAGAAAAGATCTTGTAATTTTGTTATAAATATATACAAGGTCACTAAAATTATATATTATAAATAAAATGTGAAATACTATTACCAGTGTTAGAAGTAAAATTTGATCCTTGTATACTACGGGAACCTTTTTCTAACTATCATAATATGAAGGAATTTTGGATTGCACCGCCTGACCTATAAAATTACTTAAGCAGGCTGCATTGTCCCCTAAGCCTTTATATGTCTTTCCTTTAGTGTCTAGGAATACTAGAAGTTTCCCTTTACTAGCACCAACAATCTTGTGGACATCCTTATTCTTTGTGCGTCCATGAACCTTCTTACCAACAACAGGGACTGAAAAATTTAACCAAAAAACAAGACAATACAAGAGTGTTACATTTTATATAAAAGTTATAATACATTTGATAGAAGACATGTTGTATGCAATCATACCTAACTTACAAGTTGTCGGAAGTCCTCTTGGCCCTGATGGAGGTTCTGCATTTCCAAAAGATTTAGCACATGTAGCGACGAGTCCAGTCATTCTAATCACCTATTGATAACAAGGTCTTCAAACAATATTTATTAAAAAGAATAACATAAATTTAAAAGTAAGTTCATTGAGAACTAGTACTTATGGAAACAAGTTAAATTTACAAGTACATTATTTGTCGTCGCTACTACTCTCGTTGTCGATTTTGTTCAAAACCAATATCATCGTCTTCATCTTAATTTTTAGTGCTTATATCATTGTCATACTCCAATAAAGTATCATCCACCTCAAGGTCAACCTTAATGTCATTAGTTGCATGACTAACCCACTTCGATTCATGTTGCATTCTCAATGACATTAGGATCAACATCATTTCTTCTAAATATTGTTGAATCCAAAATGGGTAGCTCAACTACTAGTTCAAAATTTGAATAAGCATCTTGTAACACCTTAACTGAACTAGAATCTTCATGTTCGATGTCAGGAAGATTGCACATATGTCGATGACCAAACTGTTGGGTCACTTTCCAATTAGGGCCACTAAGTTGATCTTTAAGATAAAACACTTGTTTTGCTTGTGATGATAATATAAAAGGATCATCTTTGTAAGCCTCAGCATTGACAAACACACTCGTCAAGTTTTTATTATGTAAGATCCTTTTCTTTCTTGGATCAGTGTCAAACCATCTATACCTAAACAACACAACCAAACAATCATTCACATATCAAAGTACCAATACATCTTTTAGCCAACCGTAATATGTGTTGTCATCAACACCATGTACACAAACCCCACTGTTTTGTGTTTTTCGCTAAACATCACGATTGTTGCACACAAACTTAACCCCATTTAGCACACAAGTGGAGTACGATGGTACAGTGTCATTTGGACTAGATGCCAAGGCAAGCAATTCATCAATGTCCTTAGGTGAATGATTTTTCCATAAATGGTACACCTACAACGAAAAATCTATTATTGTTATTAAATCTTTAAATATGATTTTTCGCCTAAACAGATAAAAATAATTTTTTACCTTTTTGTTAAACCACACTGGGAACTCATCAATCTGAACCTTATTCAAGTCTCTTCTACCAGTAATTTCAAGCTCACTTATGTGTTCCCTATACACGAAATGGTCTCATAAAAATTATGTTATATTACATATTAGAAAGTTAACAATTAAAGAGCTAAACTTATTCTATATGTCTTTAGATTTTTGGGCAACTGTTTAAAATATACCACTCAGCCTTCATTTTTAGTTGCTCATTTAAATGACTTGCTACAATCTTTCCCATTGGTCGACGTTATGATTGAAGACCAATCAATTTTTCTTTGGAGCAAAATCATGATCAAGCAGGTTCCTTTCAGGCTAATTGAACTTAGTCTTGATACCATGAAAGTAATGTGAACAGAAAGTCAAAGCCTCATTCACAACATAAGCCTTGCAGTTGACCATTTTGGTCGTGCTTGGTTTCTAACATACTACTTAAGTAACCCAATATACCGCTCAAAGGGGTACATCCACCTTGTATGAGTAGGACCCCCTTGCATGGCTTCTTCTGGCAAATTCAAAGCCAAGTGAACCATGCTATCAAAAAATGCTGGCGGTTCCAACTTGCGTAATATTATGACAATTTGTTCTTCAGCTTTCTCTAAATCAAAGATCTTTAGGGTTCTGGAACAAATTTGTTGAAAGAAATAACAAAGTTCAACAGTTTATCAGTGATATCTTTTTTCAAAAATGGACGAATGCCAACCGGCCATAGATGTTGATGATCACACGACAATTGTGTGATTTAAGTCGAGTGATCTTACCATTAGCGTTGATGTTCTTTTTCAAATTTGCTACAAACCCATTAAGAAACTTTACAGATTTAATAAAGGTACCAAATTGTTTCCGTTCTACAGGAGTTAAAGTGTAGTCTGCATGAGGTTTCATCCAACGATCCCCATCATTATAAAGATGCAATTCATTCCTTATTTTCATGTCGGTTAGATCCATTCTTGCCTGGTCTGTGTCCTTCAACTTCCCATCAATATTCAATATTGTGCCCAACAAGCTATCACAAACGTTCTTTTCAATATGCATGACATCTAAGTTGTGCTTTAGCAACAAATCTAAACAATATGCCAATTCAAAAATTATACTATTTTTTGTCCAATTTAACTTGTAAGCTTCTTGCCTGTGTTTCTTCCCACCAAATCAATGTACTTGCCTGGTAGTCTACTTCGCACACGTTCTAACTGATTTAATAGTTTAGTAGTAGATAAGCGTGGAGGCGGGGATCTTTTCTCTACCGTACTATCAAATTGTTTGTCTCTCCTCATCCTATTTGAAGTTAGAAAGAATCGTTGATGGCCTGTATAACACATCTTACTCCTTAAATGCTTAGAAGGAGTATGCATGTTGCACATTGGACATGCATTGTATTCCTGGCCACTCCAACTGGTGGACAAACTGCTTCGAGCAGGAAAATCATCGATAGTCCATAAGAACGTAACACACATTCTAAATGATGTATTATCATAGGCATCATGAATTACCAATCTATACTTCCAAAGCTCTTTCAACTCATCTACAACGGGTCTAAAAAACACATCCATATCCTTTGTAGGAGCATTAGGTCCTAGAATCAACAAAGTCAACATCAAGTATGGTTCCTTTGTACAAAGCCATGGAGGTAGATTGTATGTTGACAAGATAACTGGCCACATACTATAAGGTTGACTTATATTTCCAAACGGATTAAACCCATCAGCCGCTAAACCCAAACGAACATTTCTTACTTTAGAAGCAAAATCACGATACCTACGATCAAATGCCTTCCATGCCTCTCTGTCTACTAGATTTTGCAGAACTCCTTGCATAGATCGACCATTTACATGCCATCTTATATCTCTTATAGTATGTCTTGACGCATACAAAAGCTTCAACCGATCCTTTAAAGGGAAATATCATAGTACTTTATCAGGCACTCTCTTTCCCTTTGCGTTTGAATTCACCCATCGGCTCTCACCACATATACGATAAGTGTTTCAATCCACATATTCTTTCCAGAATAAAGCACAATCATACTTGCATACATGAATTGTCTCGTAACCCAGCTTGAGTAACTTCATCTAGGCCTCATAGTGTGAAGTAGGAATATTGTTCTCTCTTGGTAATGTCTCCTTTAAAAGCTTTAGCAAAGAGTTAAAAGATTGGTTGGTTCATCTGTGAAGCACCTTTAAATGCATCAATTTTACTAAAAAATCAAGAGATGAAAAGCCTTCGCATCCATGATAGAATTCTGCCTCAAGCTCAGCAAAAAGTTCCTCAAACTGCCCAGATTGGTATTGTTCGGTTGGACTTGACTCTTTTGGTTCGACATGATTGCTAACCCCCACTACATCATCTAAGACGTTTCGCATCTTGTCGGCAGATTGTTCATGTGTTTCATCACTATAAATGTTCGCATTATAAGATTCTCTATGGTATATCCACATAGTATATGTTCGACTAAATTCCTTATCAATTATATGAGCTTCAACCACCGGTAATGTTTGCATTGCTGTATTCAAACAATTAATGCACGAACAATTAACTTCCCCACTCTAATTCACGTAGTTTTTTACTCTTTCCAAAAATGTCATTGCATTATTCCAGTATCAGTCTGAAAAATGATCATTTTCAAAAGTCCAAGTCTT
>LNSY01200969.1:0-11109 GCA_002024485.1 Artocarpus camansi
AAATGGACATATCAACAGCAGTTACCCAAAGCAAAGGCTTAAGTTCGTCACGAAAAGACCGGTTCTATGTGTTAGACGTTGGACTAAAGGGTGCAATTTTATGTAATGACTTTTAAACTATAAGACCGATGAATTTATCCTTCATTCATTTTTTATAATTATTGTTATACAAAATAAATAGTATGTTACACTCCCTACTCCTACATGTTGTATTATAAGATTGATCATTGTAAATTTTCCTACCTGTAAATTCAATTTAAGTAGCATATGATCATTATGTCAAATTTGAAATAGTGTCTCACAAAATCATAATTCAATACAATAATTTTTCTGAGGTAAAATTCATAGCAATGTTAAAACTACAACATGTATATACGTGGAGAATTTTTTGATAGGATACACAAAAACACTTTACTAATAAGTTTTTAAGCATAAGATTTTTATCATAATATGTTAAATTGCCATATCTTATTTAATCATATACAAATTGTATTTGACTTTTAAAAACTCTACCTAATTTGATATGACCTTTCAAAATCATGTCATACCGGTTGAGTATTTTTTCAATATTCTACCTGACTTGCTATATTCACATTTAGCTCAAAAATTAAAGGAAAAAAAATCAAAATGAAAAGGGGTTAACCAATTGGAGATATCGAATATAAACATATAAAGAGTTTAGCACTACATATGAAAACGATGCATATGACTAATAGACTATGGATTTAGTGGCATAACATTAATAGACTATTGTTTATCACTTATAGACTACAGTTTTATTGCAAATAAACTAAATTTTGACTGATAGTTTATGGTTGATCACTGATAAACTCATACCGATTGATAACGATGAAAGTACATCTTTTCTTGTCTTTTTGACTTTATCATTACTAAAAACCGGCCAATACAAATTTAAAAGGTATGACTGTTAAAAATTTACATTTATATAGAGTTATGATTTTCTTATATGTATAAACCAAATTATATGAAAATAATCTAAATGCGAAAACGTAAAGAAAAAAAACTAAACTCCAGCCATTGACAAATAAGAATTGAGATATTTATAAGAATTCTTAAAGAAGATTTTGGGATAGAAAAGAGACTCTTTTAAACCTTTTGCAATTTAGAGAGATAGTGTATTTCTGAAAAACTACATAGGCTTAAGGACCTTCTTACATGATATTTATAGACACCCACCATCAGGGTGTGTTACTATCAAAAGGTATCTCTAAAATAAGGCTTTCTTTCTGAAACCTTATATCAGTTCAGAGATATTCTTTGGTTGATGCCATTTAGAAAATATACGTATCTATTAGACCACTTAATTTATTTTAACTTATTTATTACCATTAAAAAAATAATAATAAGTGAATTAAAAATAACAATGAATACTTACTTTGACAGGCCCTTAAATCCTTCATTTTACCTCATATCCCTAAATTCAATTACATGGCCACAAAAAGAAAAGAATCCAAACATATTGGAAAAAGTATTACTCAAGCTCTAACAACATGAGAACGATTCATTCAAAAACATCTTAATTTCATACATATCCTTAGAATAAATAAAGAGGACTTGGAACATGCCCCTATTTCTAAATTAAACTATTTATTTTGGTCTAACAATTGTGTGTGTATTTTTTTATTTTTGTTTTACTTTTTAAATCAAAATGGGGCTTTGAATCGTTATACCTTATTGTAGAATTAGACGTGAGATTACCACTTGCTATACCTATGATTTGGTTTAACAAATTAGTCTAAACACAAAAATAAGTATAAATAATATATATATATATATGTATATTGAGGGAATTACATTTTCTTTCAACAAAAGCGTAGCATTTATTCAACCAATATGAATATATGATAAGCATAAAAATTATTGCAAACGTGTAATTTATAATCTATATCAAAATTTATTTAGGGAGGTAAGATCATGATATATGTCATAATTTAATAAACAATGACAATAAAGTTGTAAAGTGATATAGATTTCCCACATAAATCCAATTTTTGCCAAAGTTTATGTTTCCTTGTCCAAGTAGCTTTCTACTAATGCTATAATTCACATCGAACATTTATCTACTTGTAGTAAAATTAATTTGATTCGCAAATTATAGTTTGAACTTCGGCTCCCAAAAATCCCTTAATTAATTTGTTTGTTTTATTACAGATTTTTTTTATAATTTTTTTTTTGCGAACACGTAACCAATTGAGGACCAAACATCTCCAATGTGTTTAACTTTGATTTTGAATTGCGTGAAAGAATGACCAAGTCAGTCAACGGCTACTTTTCCTTTTAAAGGCAGTCAACGACCACTTGTGTTGCGCAGGTGCACCACTTGCATGTTGAATGCATTTACTTTCTTGTCGGCCGCTGCCCGTTGTACACGTGTGTCTGAAAAGTACCTAGGACCACATCAAATGAAAATTTGGATAGTTTATTAAATAGAATCAAATTAGGTAATTAATTTGAGTTAGTATAATTTAAGTTAAATTTTAAATTAATGATTTAAATTATTATTTAAATTTGTGTTTAGATATATATTTAGGTTTTAATTTAAGTATGTAATAAAATTGAAATTTGTTTTTAAAAAGGTAGTGAAAATAATTTTTGATTTATTAACAAATTTAATAAAATCTTAATGTTGATAATCTTTAAAAAAATATGCAATATAGATATTAATTTATTCTTCTTTTTATTAGAAACACAATGAAAAAAGAAATATCTAAATTAGATATCAAATGAAAAAGTTATGATTTTTTTCTAACGTATAGAAGAGAGAATTGTAGTTTTTACTATTGTAAAGATATTCGAGTATAAAAAATTTAGGAATGAATGATAACTCTGAGAACTTAGATTTTTGATACTCAAAGGATTCCGATTTTTGAAAAAACAAACACGTATCCAATGGATTCTTGATATTCGAATCTAAATTTGAGTCTATTAAGTTCAAATAATACTCGAAACAAACAGACCCTTTATCTACATCAAAATTTGAAAAGTTAAGTCTCATATTTTACTCTCTTTTTCATTTTCATAAGATTTTAACCCTACTTTGATATGGCAACATATGATAGGCTAAAAAACACATTTTTTAGTGAATTTTTAAGTAGAAATAGAATTACGTGTAGGCCATGTTTGTTTTTGTTCTCAGAATTTTTGAAAATATTTTTGTAAGCTTTTTGAGGCAAAAATTTTAAAAATATTATCAGCATAATTGTCAAAAAATTCTCATTTTCTAAAACAAAAATATTTTCACTTATTTTGAAAATAATACCAAACGATACTGTAGTATTTTTCTGTTAATGTATGGTGTTAGGCTCCTCAAACTTTATATTGACAATTTGTCTTTTCTTGTTCTCCTAAAAGTTTAGTTCGCGAGTAACTTTCTCCTTGTATCTAAACTGTGAACATAATTATCAAGAACAAAATTTCTTTTGGAAAATCTTATGATGTCGAGACCAGAAATATTATCATCTTTACATTTTGTGGATGTTGGAGCTTACAAACTTCATACATTCCAGTTGTATAAGTTACGATGAACTTGAGAATTTTAAAGAGAATACAACAACTTGTATATTTGAAAGATATACTTGTAAATTTGGAACATTAAAGTAGTAAAAATTACGGTATATGCTTTTTGGACGGACACAGGTAGCGTGAAGACATCATAAAAGGACCCTCATGTCTGATTCATGGCAAACCTTATGACTGATCTTTCTCGTATGTTGTTCATCTAATGTATAAACGGGTTGAAATATCTATGGCTGCGAATGGAAAATTTTTCAAAAATTAATGGTGGGATCACTAAACCCCATGTAAATATACGGTTGGTTAAATATATAAAATGTTGATCACCAACAATAACATATAGCATTATTTCTCAAAAAAAAAAAAAGAAAAACTCGTAGTGCATGCTTAAATGTCAAACCCCTTTAAATTTAGTCTCATTTGTCCTCAGTCCCCACCTACGTTATCTTTTACACTAATTATATATCCTTAATATGAGTTAATATATTACGTGATCGAATTTCAAGCACAAAATGAAAAAAAAAAGAATATATATATACATATATATATATTTTTATATATAGGGCACTATTACCATCGGTCCGGATGGTAGAATCACCCATTCAATACTAGACATTCAGATATAAATCAACGGCTGTGGGAAGAGGAAGGGCAATTCTAAAAGTGTTCAACATCTTATTACCTGTAATCAGTTGATTGTTTTTTAGGCTGTGTTTAGTTAATTTTTTATTCATTCTCAAAGGCATAAATGACTGGCATTTGTGGACGTTTTTATTCTTACTGCGATGGAGGTTGACAATAATATGGTATCTTGTGCAACTTAATTGTTTTGATGGAATGAATTTTACCCGTTGGAAGGGAAATTAAGTTGTTCTTCCTATTTACTGTGCTTAAGATCACTTATGTGCTTGATCTAGGATAAGAGCCACTTCTAGAACCAAAGGAGGATGATTATGATGAAGTCTAAGTCTGTTAAGAAGAAACGACAAGATGATGAAGTGATGTGCTGAGGTAACATTCTCAACACTATCTCTGATAAACTCTATGATATCTGTAAGTCAATGGAGTCTCAGGTAGAACTACTTTCCAATATAAGTACAAAACCGAGAAGGAAGGTATGGACAAATTCCAAATTCTAAAATTTTTAGAGTTTACAATGGTTGATTTGAAGTCCGTTCTAGATCAAATACATGAATTGCAAGTTATTAATACTAATTTTTGAGAGTTAAAGGTTGAGATTTTTAAACCATTTTAAGTAGGGGTTATTATTGCTAAATTACCTCAAAGTTGGAATGGTTATAGAAAAAAACTCTTTTATCAGAGAAATGACATGAAGGAACTTCAAAAGCATTTGAGGATCAAGGAGGAGACCAGGACTTGTGATCCCAAGGGTAAGATATTAGATTCCTTCAAAGCTAATGTCACCAAGAGTAGTAAATTTTCAAAGAACTTCAAATTCAACAATGACAAGAAGTTCAAGAGATCCGGTAATGGCCTGAAGAAATTTTTCAGTGGCTGTTTCTTTTGTAGAAAGAAGAGCTATTGCCAAATTGACTGAGGGTACAAGAAAAAAAAAAGAAGAAGAGGTTAACTCTAAAAAAGCCAATGTTGTTGATGAAAAATTCAAAGAGATGTGTGCTATAGTCTCAGAGATGTAAATTGACTTAATTACCTAAACCAACATGGCTGCTACAAAGACCTCTAATTGGTGGTTTAACTAAGGCACCACTATTCATGTATGTAATGACAAGAACTTGTTCTTGTCATATGCAATGGAAAAAGAAAGACCAATAGTTCTCATAGGGAACCATGATGTAACGCTGATTGTCGGAAAAGGTGTAGTGGAGATGAACTTTACTTCCAGGAAGAAAGTTACCCTGAACAATATCTATCATGTTCCCAAAATTAGAAAGAATATTGTATTCACAAGTCTAACGTGTATAGAATGAACTTAAGATTTTACTTAATGGCACTACTTATATTGTATCTAAGAATAAGGCTTGTGTTAGAAAATGATATTCTTATAATGACATGTACAAACTTAGTATTAGTAATAATAATAATAAAACTATGAATTCTGCTTATATAGTTGATTATTTTGATGTTTGGCATGCTCGTTTAGGACACTTAAATTTTAGGCATTTGAAATACGTGTCTAAACATTGTTTGATTAATTGTACAGATATAAAACATGATAAATGTGGGATTTACATACAAGGAAAAATGACTAAGAAACCCTTCCCTAAAGCCAAACAAATAATCAAATATTGGATTTAATTTATACCGATATTTGTGAGTGTAATAGAATTTTGACAAGAAGAGGAAGAAGATACTTTATCAACTTTATTGATGATTGTTCTAGATACACATATGTGTACTTGATTAGATAAAAAGATGAAGTCTTAGATAAGTTTAAACTTTTCAAAACTAAAGTTGAGAACCGAGAAGATAAAAAGATCAAAATGGTTGGAAATGATAAAGGTGGTGAATATTTTTCAAATGAGTTCGATGTCTTTTGCGAAGAGCATTATAATATTCTAATAGTTAATTGTTTATAACTAGTATACAAATTGGAAAATTAGTGTGCCTAATTAAAATTTTAATTTTTAATTAATTACTTTTGTAATATTCCTTTTGTGATTATTTGCATTCTTATTTATTTTGTTTCATTATATTTCATTTATAGCAATTATTGGATTGTTTTAAAATCATATTTCTGGTATATTATTTTAGCATTTCATTTCTTTTAATTAAATTGCTTTCTTTGCCTTCCAATTTATTTATTTAGAATTAAACCCAACAAATTGCTAAATTTTCAATAAGTCCCCACTATCTTGTTCAGACTAAAGCCAAGTGAAATACTTAGACAACTTGAAACTCCCCTTATGAAACCATGTGCTAAACATGGTTTTTTCTTGAAATAACCTACCCATTTTGGTTTAAATTAAGGAGCACTCGAAATCTAGACCATCTTTCTCTCTCACTCTTTTTGACGTCACTCTCTCTCTCCCCCTCTCCTTTTATTTCAAAAGCTCATAATTCAAATATAGCTACCATAGCGAAAATCCCAAGTCCAAATTTTGATTTTCTAATAGAGCTAAGGTTAAAAATATTATATCTCAATCATGTTTTAGTTTTTGGAATATACTCCTAGTTCATAACTTTAAAATTCATATATGTTGGGTTCAGTTTTAGTATTTGTTCATCAGATATGTTTTTGAAGTTTTCTATGACAAATTGTGTTAGGCATGTCAAAAATATAGGAGCTGATTATGATTTTAATGTGTTTGAAAATGATAAAAAAAAATTTATGAAAGTTTGTACATAATTTACGTGAACTTATGCATGAGATTAAATGAACTAATATTCACTAACTCAAATTAAACATGCTTTTGAACTTATGTTTCTCATTTTTAGAAAATAATGAAACATGTTTGAGTAATGATGGAAATGAGTTACATGTGTATGAAAATAAGTTTAAATGATTCATATAATATTTGTTCAATCGTTAGGAAATGTCTTGAATGCATTAGAAGTGATTTGATGTGTTTGGCTTTGTATTAATTCAGAATGCTCAAAGTAGCATTTTCTACTCATAATGCCATGGTCAATCGTGTTTGTGTGTAATACAGTCGACTGAGCAACCACTGGACACGAGGTCTACCAAGGGAAATGTACTCTAGTCGATCACACAAGACCACAAGGCACTGTTTTGACCAACCCAAACTCCTTTTGTTCCAAATTGAATTTTAAGTGTGTTTTACTTGTTTTTCTAATTAAAAGTCATTGTTTAAGTGTTTTAAAGAGTGATTAATAGTCATAAGCACAAATGTGAGTTTTATATGTTATCAGCATACTAGGAAACCATTAATTCGCATACTAATATCTTTTGTCTCATTTTTGAGATTGATAATTAAATCTACACTTAAGGTTGGTTGTTGTTTTCATAGAGCTAATGTTTAGTAGAGCAGAACTACGGTGTAGGCAGTTACAGTATTAGGAAATCAAGGAAGGACTTTATATCCCTTTCTTTTATGGCCATGATTTTAAAAAATATTTGGCCATATCATATATTCATAAACATTCTTAAGAATTGAATTGCACTTGGAATATTTTCAAACGTTATAGAAATATGCATATAAGAAAAATGATTTTAAATGAATATCGATATTTTGGCATTTGTGTTTTCGAGTGAGATAAAATATCCAAACAATTTTCTAAATGTCAATTGGTTTAAGACTCCGATTGCCTGATTTTCAAATGCATGATGCTACACAAAGATCAGATCGTACAGAAGGCAACCTAGGGGGCAGGTCCCGTAATCCAATTCGAACTACTATGATGGTGATTATATTAGGCTTTGTAAATAGCAAGTGTTAAAGTATGATTGAAATAGATCATATGATATTGATGGTAAGAACTCTCGCAATTTAAATTAGTTTTTGTGTAACTGCATTAAATACTAATTATGTCCTCTCGCTACATTTTATCACACTTTATTATATTTTGAAAATGTTGTTTTTAAAATAACTTAAATCCTACTAGGCCCTTCATTTATGATTTTTACTATTTTATTTTCCCCTTCTAGGTGGTTTGCAGTGCGTAGCGGAATAAATTGCTGCTAATTTACTCGTAGAGTCTTGATTTTTGTTGAGTTATCTATTTTGTTAAGGCATGTAATGATAAGACTTTAAATATGCTCCTTTGATTATGCTTGTTGGACTATGGTTTTGTTGTATTTTCCCTTTATGTCTATACTATATATGTACTACCTTGTGGTCTAGTGGGACCAAGACAGTATCGGTAGATTTTGAGTTTTTCATAAATTTGAGGTTAATTTAGTAATTTTTTTATGTCATGTTTATTTATTGATGTCACTTTTATTTATGTTCACTCTGTTATTTTAAAAATTTTCTACAAATGCTTCAAATTAAGAAAATCCTTGGAAACTAAAATTAACCATATGTAATTAACATTAATTAAACCGCCATATCATCACCTTGGTTTAAGGGTGTGATAAGCATGGTATTATTCACCAAAAATCAACCCGTTTTACTCCTCAACAAAATAGTTTGACTGAAAGAAAGAATAAGATCTTTACCAATATGATTAACTCTATGCTTCTTAATCTTAAATTGCCTAATAATTTATGAGGGGAAACTTTACTTATTGCATATCATATTCATAATAGGGCTACATCTCTAAAACTATACATCTCTCCATATCAAATATGGAAAAGAAAAAAAAAACCAAATTTAATGTATTTAAAGGTGTAGGGCTGTTTAGCCTTCTGTAGAATGCATAATCCTAAAACATTAAAGTTAGATACAAGAAGAATCAAATATTTTTTGGGTTATGCTAAAAATTTTAAGGCATATAGATTGTTGAATCTAGATTTAATGTGATTGTGGGATCAAGAAATGAATTTATTTAAGATAAATTAGGTATTGATTCTACAACTGAATTAGAATCCAATGTTGATCAACCATGTTACTATATTCTCGGTACCTCCACTAATAGCCAAAAGGAAAGAGTCTATACATTTTCAAATCAAGCAGAAGTCAATGTGAAGGGAAAGAAAAGAGTTTAGCATCGAATTTTATGTTATCTCAATCTTTATCCTTCTTGGTTGAAAGAGGTAGAAATTGTATACTTAACAAAATACCATTACTGCTAAATATTGAGGAAGATCCAAAGAAATTTAGTGAAGCCATGTCATTTAGAAATGCCTCCTTTTGGAGAAAGGCTATAAATTATGAAATGGATTCAATAATGTCTAATGGAACTTGGGTTTTGATTGATCTCTTTGTGGGATCGAAACCAATAAGCAACGAATGGGTGTTTAGAAGAAGTACTCACCAACAAGTCTATACAAACTTCTAAGACTAGATTGGTAGTCAAGGGCTTTAAACCAAAGCATAGCATAGACTATTTTGATACATATGTTCCGATAGCTAGATTATAATCCATTAGAGAGATATTTGCAGTTACTTCTATTTATAATTTGTATGTACATCAAATGGATGTAAAGACAACTTTTCTTAATGGTGATTTTGATGAGGAAATTTATATGGAATAACCCTAAGGGTTTGTATTGCCTAGAAATGAGAATAAGGTTTGCAAGTTAGTCAAGTCGTTTTATAAATTAAACTAACCATGAAAACAGTGGTGTGAGAAATTTGATTATGTTATTTTGTCTCATAGTTTTAAGTATAATAATGCAGATAAATGCATATATTCTCGATTTACAAATGATTTTGGTGTGATTATGTGTTTCTATGTTGATGACTTGCTTTTCTTTTGAACAAACATGCAAAGAGTAAATGATACTAAGAAGTGTCTAACTTAACAATTTAAGATGAAAAATCTTGATGAGTTAAATACTATCTTAAGTGTGAAATTGAAGAAGCATAGTAGGGCTTAATCGTTGTGTCAATCTTATTATATTGAGAAGGAGCTTCTTAAATTCACATTTAAAGTTTAAAAAATCTAGGACTGCACAAAAACTGCCCTGCAACCGCCGGTCGTTCGTGCCTGAGCTTGGCCCGCCTAAAAAAAAGGGTCCATGTTAGCAACCTGTCAGCCTGCATTTGTTGGCGGATGGGTACGGTTTAGAATTTTAAGGGCGAGTTCAAACCAAACCCACCCGCCTAATGCTTTAAAAAAATTTTAACCTAAATCTGCATCTTCACTACTTCAACCTAAACTAAACAAACAATTGATTTTACCCTCAAATTTCCCTCCTTTCTTTTCTTCTTCCCACTTCTAGTTTTGAGTCTTTCGACTTTAGTGGCAGATAGTAGTGGCACAATGGTTGACTGGTTCCCTTCCGGTGGCTATCTTCCCTTTTCGTCAGTCGAAGTCGTCGTCCTCCATTGATTCTTCTCGGCTTTGTAAGTTTTTTTTCCACTTCAAAGTTCAAAATTTTTTTCTTTAGATTCTAGTAGAGTTTGTCTTTTCTTTACATTAGGTTATTGTGTATATGAAATTCTTCTTTAAATCAGTATTTTTTTTTCAATTTAGATCTAATGCGAACAATTTCATTTTTGTTGAAAATAGCATCTATTAGCGTCTGAGTGAAACTTGGTTTTGCATATGTTTATCACTTTTTCTATATGCATTCTCAAAAATTTAGTTATTGTGGTTGATGAGACATAGCATATGTCTCTGGTGCTTTCATTTACATCTCTACTAATTAGTTCAATAAATCAGCTTAGCTTTTAGCTAGTTTTTATTTTAGTTTTAGAATGCCAATAACCGACTAAAAAGTATTTTCTACTTATGATTTTTTTCCTGAAAAATTAAAGAAATGCCACTTCATATGGGTATTTTTTTTGCTTATCATTTTTAATGAAGTTGCTTATTGTGAGTTTCGGTCAAATGGGTATTTGTTTCTTAAAAAACGTATCAATATTTTGGTACAGAAATTCAGTTTGGCTTTAGGAAAGTAGTATGTCAATTTTGAAGGAAGTTTAGTTTATTATGGAATTGGATTCCCAATTTTCTGTGTGTCTTGGGTCTAAGATAAGATAGTGATTTTGTCATAGGATTGGAATACACCTTAGGTTCAAGTCT
>LNSY01201231.1:0-12743 GCA_002024485.1 Artocarpus camansi
TGTAAATTTCTGTTCCATGTTTATAATAGATAAGACAATGGATTTTTTATAAAATGTTATAAAATAGAAGTCATCTAATCTTTTATTTTCAAAATAAAGTACCAATTCAACGTTCCATCAAAATATAGGGTATTAAAATGATAATAATTCTTAATATTTTCATTAAAATTTGTTTTGTTTAAGAAAATAAGAGAAAATGAAAGTTCAAATGATATATGATTGTAATGTGCCCATTTATTAAATGGCCTATTTTTCATTTAATAGTAAATTTTTTAACTAAAGTAATCTAAACTTAAATGTGATGGATTTTTTTAGATCATTTTATTAGGGAAATGATTCAATTTAATTAGGTTCAAAATGAGTGAGGAGAGACTATCCCTTTTCCTATTCTCTTCCATCCAACTAAACATTAAATCAGTCCTTTTCTCCATCTTATCTCCTCACCTTTTTTTAGAGGATAGAGGATGGATGACGCTAATCTCTTATAAATAATCCAAGTTTGTTCAACTTCTCTATGTATGTTTTAACTTCTAGTTGGTGATCATTGTCCAATAGTGGTTGAAAGTTATGTTATTATTGAAGCATATAATTCCTTTTTATAGAAGCTCATTCACTAAAAAAAATGTACTAGTGCTAAAATTATATCGATTGCAAATTATAAAATAATTTTTGAAAGACTTGTTTCCATTGATCCTAACATTTTTTGATATGCCTATTTTCTATAGTTTTTTAATTTGATGTTGTTTATGGAAAATAGAAAAGATATTTTAGTAGACTATCAAAAATAACAAAACCAATTATTTTTTGATGATCAGTGATTGCCCATCAACGTCGGTGATGCTAGCAGCCATTGTTCGATCGAAAGACATTTTGTATATCATCATTGACAATTTAGTAGATTGTATTTTTGCTTTGACCAAATGGGCAAAGAGTAATGCTAGGAACACGAATTATAATTTTAATTTTTGCATCAACTCTTGACTTGTCATTAATACATTAATAGATGCAACCATTAATATAACAATTTTTAAACATCAACCAATAAAAATATAACAACTTATAAGTTAATACATGTCATGACTCCAAACTAGAGTATAACATGGAGGTTCGGTTTAAAAAAAAATAAATTAAGTCTAAGGAATTAATTTAAAATTTTGTAATTTAATTTATTTTTGAAAATCATAAAATGAAAATCTAGTTATTTTCCTAAACCAAGTACCTGAAAAGATAAAAATCTTTATTCAAATGTATTTAGTAAAAGACAGTTTTATCCTTTAATTTTTAACTAATTTTACAAGTTCACAATTTTGGCTTTCAATACATTTTTCAAGCAAATTTAATTCAAAACAAGAACATATATCTCGTGAAACATCGTAATATGAAAAATTTCAAATAATCTTCTTTGGCATCAGTTTAGGCATTTACACATAATCCAACGTCTAGGCACATTGGAAAACAAATAAAAGCAAAAATCTGCAATACATTGACATCAAACCACAGTCCAGAAATTAAATAGAGAAGTACAAAATGAGAATGGAAATGGAAAAGTTCAACGTTATATGCCTTGACTTGAATAGGAAAATTAATAATTGAAATAAGGTAGAATAACTTCGCTTGAGGCCTACTTAACCTTGAAAATTGTTACCACTGCAATCTTCTCTGGACTGCTTCAAGCACCGCTAGGAGGGGGCAAGCAAAAATAAAAAGAAAAGAGTGAAAAGCCTAGTAAGATATAATTCAACAAACTTTGAATTTAAATAAATAAAAATAACGTGTGAAGCAGTTTAGCAAAAACCACAATTCTTAAACATCAACATATGCATATGCAATATATTAATATACTTATAGTTCTTCAACCAATCATCCACGCCACAGAGTACCTTGATTGAGGTTTAAGGGCTTGCTTTCAAGGTTATATCTCATAACTTGACCTCTATGGCTATATAAAACCAACCACCAGGAACTCTATGCTTCTTCAGTGGTGTTTGAAAAACCATATATGTTCGATATGTCTTATTCCTAGTCTAAATCACATTTTAAATTTCATTCTTTAAAATATCAAACTTATGATATTTACTTATACATATACAATTTATCTCAAATCACATCTTTAGAAAGGATCTAATTTTAATAAACAAAATGTAGCATTAATAATTATTTCAAATATTCATTTTATGGCCAAAATAGTGACATAATAAGTTTAAGTCATAGCTGCCAAAGAAAAGTTATAAGATCCTACCTCTTAAACAACAAAATCTACAAATAGCTTCTAAGTCTCATAAGCTTAATCCGCAAAACATAAACTCCGAATGCTACCCGAATCTTAACTATTTCTAATAAAACCAATAAACAAATAATAAGGACACAATCGAAATTCTAAGGTAACATTATGTATAAACTAATCATTAGTGTGCCTTTGCGTGAGAATATGTTCATAGAATGCAATTAATTTCTCAAGGTTTCAAGGCATCAAAAAGAGGTTTTAGAAGTAGTTTTAGGTCTCAAAGCAACAAGCAATAAGACTTGACAAGTTGGGAGCCCTCAACAGGCTCAAAGGAGTGCAACAGCCTCATGACTGCCATTGGCCAATCGACTAGCCTCCAAAGGGGTGGTTGATTGCCTTTCTTCCAAGACTAGTAGAAGCCAATTTTCCTTTCTTGTGGCCAAATTCTATTTTAACTTGAATCTTTCACACCAAATCACTGTTTAATGCATGAAATATGTTCAAATCATTTAAACAATCATGTATAAACATTAATAAATATTTTTTCTCTAAATATTATCCATATAACAGAATCCAAATCATCCAAACTTAGATTTATGCATACTTGAACTTAAACATGTGAAAATCTAATTTTCGAATAATAAACCATAAAAATTTTGAACATGCAACATATTTCTAACTTTGGATGTTGAGCTGAGTCAATAATTTCTCTATTCAAACATTGATTTCTGATCTTTACTTAACAAACCCAAATGCATGACATGCACAAAGGTTAAAGCTAAAAATACCACAAATTTCTAAGAGAGTTTATGAGAGATTAAAAACAAAATTTGGAGTAAATAACTACATAGAAAATCTGGTTTGTTCTAGACATTTAGGTTCATTTTTGGAAGAACATATCTAAAATCTTCCTTAAGAAAGCTAAGACCTTAGGTTAGGAATCAACCTTGAAGATTTTCAAACAAATGGGCAATGGTGTTTCTAATTTTCTTTGGGTTTTGGACAAGGAGAAGGATGGGATTTCTCCTTAAACCTTGAAACAGATTAAAAAGAAAGAGGGAGAGAGGGAGACAGAGACGTTAGAGGGAGAGGGGGAGATAGCTAAGTGTTGTCTGATTATGGGGGGTTCTTAAGGAGAAATAGGGTTTTACGTGTTGGAGTTAGTCTAGTATGTGTAGCTTACGAAGAGGAGAAATTTAGATATTAAAGGGAGAGGCCTGATGCCTTGCACGTGAATTTTGCTGAAGGAGTGAGAGTGGCAGTTTTGTGAATAAGTGGATATGCATGTTTAACTTTAGAAATTAATAAAATAATGAGAAATTTTGAAATTTCAAAACTTTAAATTAGAAAATTGTTTATTTATTATTATTACAATTTTTATTTTTATTAAGATTATGCAAATAAATGATATTTTTAAATTTATGAAACACTAATTAAATAAATTTACACATAATTACAATTAAAAATTTGAATGTTATAGCTCCGCCTTTCTAAAAGAAATTTCATCTTTGAAATTAAGGCTTGCATTAAAAGCAAAACAAGTACAAGTGCAACTCCTGCATCATCGATTCTAACCCTTAAGTTACCTTGTCCTCGCAGTGATGTTGCCATAAAATCTTAATCAGTGGAATTTCTTAGCATCACAAACTTGTTACCTTCTAGTCGTGGTCTAGATTGGCATCTCTTCATATTTAGTGTCTTCACAAAGTGGTACGTCATGCCATGAAATAACAACTTCTAGAACTGGTTGGCACTTACAAAGCATTAATACATAAAATACATTATGAACACAGGACAATTCCAAGGGCAAGTTAAGGTGGTATGCAACAAGAACAACTCTTTGTAAAATTTGGAATGATCCAATGTATCTCGGTGTAAGTTTCCCACCAACATCAAAATGAGAAATCTCTTTCCATGGAGAGATTTTCAACAAGACATAATCACCTTCCTGTAATTCCAATGGTCGATACATTTTGTCAACATAACTCCTATGAAGACTCTAGGTGGTTTGTAAACAATCTACTTAGACTGTCCATTGATCTGAGAATGAAAAATAGCGTTGAAGTTCAATTTTGTCCCCATGGCTTCCTGAAATCTTCTCTAACACTTAGCACTAAATCGAGTATTACTATCTAATGTGATCAGTAACAGAACCCCATGCAACTAAACGATATGCTCAAGATACAACTTTCGCGAAACCTTCTTGGAGCAAGTAGACCAAAAAAGAATAAAGTCTATGGACTTGGCCAATCTATCAAGAACAACCCAGATAGTGTCAAGCTTATGCTTGATCCTTGGTAATCCCATAAGAAACTACATGGTGATATGTTCCCATTTCCACCTTGGAACAAGAAGTGGCTGTAACTCTTTGGTGGGTTTCTGATGTTGTGCCTTAACCCTAAGACATTTAGTACACTGCACAACATGCTCACGAACATCTTTTTTTATCCCTCTCCACTAGGACTATCTTTTAAGGTTATTGTACAACTTTATACTCTCAAGATGGATAGCAAAACGAGACTTATAAGCTTCCTTCATGATTGTGCTCTTTATTCCCTCTACGTTTGGTATCACCAAGCTATTATTGAAATACAAAGCCCCATCTGACCTAATGTTCTAGTCATCAAACTTTCACCCTTTTGAATCTGAACACAAATACCCTGAAGATGCGAGTCTTGTTTCTATTTTTTTACTAGTTGCACGAGAACAATGTAGAATCCATACTGTAGATCATAACTTGATTGTAAGATTTCCTACTAAAGCATTTGCTATGATGCTTACCATACTAGGATGATAAGAAGAGTGAAGCTATAATCCTTCATATATTCCCATCCATCGTTTTCATATAAATTTGAATCTTGTTATGTGAATAGATACTTAAAACTCTTATGGTTAAAGAAAACCTAGAAATTTGCAATGTAGAGATAACACCTCTATATCTTCAAGGAAAACATCATAACTGCTGGCTCTAAGTCATGAGTAAGATAATTCTATTCGTGTGGCTTCAATTGTTGAGACTTATAAGTCGTAGCTCGTCCTTGTTGTATCAACACACAACCCAAACCTCACCTTAAAGTGTCATTGTAAACCCCATATGGTGTGTCATTGTTGGGTATGATCAACACAGGTACACTAGTAAATCGAATCTTTAGTTCTTAAAAAGCGTGTTCACACTCACCATCCCATTCATAATGTACCTCCTTCTTTTTCAAGCATTGCAACGTAGCTACAACACTAGAGAAATCCTTGACGAATCATCTATGATAACCTACGAGTCCTAAAGAGCAACTGATTTTTGCAACGTTCTTTGGCCTTTTCCAATGTAACAACTTTAATCTTAGAAGGATCTATTGTAATTCCCTGTCTAGAGACAATGTGTCCAAAAAACTTAAATTTTGTCATCTAAAAGTCACACTTTTCCTTTTGACATACAATTGATGTTCTTGAAGAATCTTCAAAACAATCCTTAAGTGTTGCTCGTGTTCTCTTTGAGTCTTAGAGCATTCCAAAATGTTGTCGATAAACAATATAACGAATTGATCCAAATAGAGCCTAAAGACATGGTCCATGAGATCAATAAAGACAACAAGAGCATTCTTAATTCAGAAGGTATTACCAGAAACTTAAAGTGTCCATACCTAGTGTTAAAAGTTGTCTTAGAAATGTCCTCTTCCCAAACCTTAAGTTGATGATAACCTGACCTCAAGTCAATCTTAGAAAAGTACTACGATCCACCCAACTGATCTAGCAACTCATTGATCCTTAGAAGTGCATACTTTTTCTTGGTCGTAACCTTATTCAACTGTTAGTAGTGGATACAAATTCGGTGTGATCCATCATGTTTCTTTGCAAATAATACAGGTGTGCCTCATGGTGAAGTGCTATTCTAGATATACCCTTTCTTGGCTAACTCCTCTAACTGTTTCTATAATTCCCTCATCTTTGCTGGTGCCATGCGGTAAGGAGTAATCGATATCAAAGTAGTACCTAGGACCAAATCTATATCGAACTCTATCTCATGATACTATAACTCTAATGTGGTGATATACCTAATATATGAACACACACATATAAGATTTTAAGAAAATAGATAATCTGTATAGTTGTATAACTTTCTAGACTCACTTGTTTCATAATCTTTGTTTCACTAGAGATTTATCATGCATTCAAATACCTATACAAGATACTAAAACTCGAGTTTTAAGAGAACTTAAAGGTATAATGTAAACAAAGGTTATACTTGCTACTTGATAATGAAGGGAAATCAATGCAATTATTTAACATTGCACACATATAATCACCTAATTCAATGATTTCCACCACTAACTTAAGATTCTATTATACGCTTGAATAAGAAGAAATATATATTTATATCCATATATATGTATATATTCCATAACTTATAATTAGAACCACAACTCCAAATTTTACACAACTATAATTTTAAAAACATATAGTAAAAAAATACATAAAGTACCATTTGTATATTTATGATATTATTGAAACTAAAAGCCAATATATATATATATATAGCTATAATTATTGCAAACAAAGTCATCCCTCTAGAATTTTGGTGATTAGCACCAAGACATTACATATACATACACATACACATAGAACAAAGACCACAATTGCCAATTCTAAATCATGAGTAGGATAGTTCTTCTCATAAACTTTCAATTGATGAGAAGCATAAGTAACTACTCTTCCATCCTGCATAAGAATACAACCTAACCCAGTTTTGGAAGTATCGCTATAAACCACAAAACCTACATCTGATGATTGAATTGCAAGTATTGGAGTAGATATTAACCTTTGTTTTAGCTCCTAGAAACTATTTTCACAAGCACATGTCCCTTGAAACTTGGCATTTTTTTTTGGTTAGTTATGTTAGCGGTGAAGCTATCTTTGAAAATCTAACAAATCTCCTGTAATAGCCAGCTAATTCTAAGAAACTACATACTTCTGAGGCATCAGTTGGTTGTGACTATTTAATTACCACTTCTACTTTTTCTGGATTAATAGAGATTTCATCGTTACATATAACGTACTTGAGAAATACCACTTTCTCTAGCCAAAACTCACATTTCTTGAACTTTACATACAACTTCTTTTCCTTCTACTTACTCAATACTAATCTCAAGTGTTCCATATGCCCCTCTATAGAACATGACTAATTAAGGAAACCATTTTTAAGTACAACAACAAATTTCTCTAAGTATTCCTTGAATACCTTTTTTATTAGATCCATAAATGTAGCCAAGGCATTAGTGAGACTAAAAGGCATTATCAGAAATTTATAACATCCATATCTTGTTCTAAATGTAGTCTTCGAGATATCCTCCTCTTTTATAATCCTCTTTTACGAATGTCATAGATATCGTTACATTCATCTTTACTATCATTATTTAAGATATACTATTTAAATCAAAAATAAAATTTGATAAACATATCCAAAGATCCATAAATACTTTTTTTTATAAAAGCATTTATTAAAACTACTTATATATATGTATTTCTTAAATAGTTTACCAACACCAAAATAATGAGACCATAATTTAGATAAAATTTAAAACAACCTTTCAAATCTGTTTAAACAGTTCGGTTGGCTAAACTTTGGGCACTGATAGGCCAAACATGACTGGTAGTTCAAACTTCACCCATCGATAGGCTGTATGAGGCTACACAAAATCGAAGTTTTTAAAACACTTAGATCGGCAGGCTAATCCATAATGTTCGAAAAGCTAATCTTCTACAAAAATCACAAAAACATAAAACAAGTCATATTACATCACAGTGTAGAAAATAAACATATAAAGAAATAAAAAACATAGTTCATAAACTTTAAAAATTCTTTCTCACAACTTAAAACAATTTATGAACATCCTTATGTAACATCATATTCATAATTATCATTAACATAATAGTGCACTTGATACAGTTTCATATAGAACATATCTTTATCAACATTATATATAAAATCTTCATTCATTTTATCTTTGGGGGTCTAAGTGTTGCACCAATATTATCATCGTAGTCGCACCGTCATGAAAGGAGAGGGGTAATAAATCCAAAACCAAACATGACATGTCCAACTTTGGAAATCATAAACATAGACATAAACATGGGGTATGCAACGCTTAATTACGTGATACAAATATACATATATACTTTTAAATTTTGGAATACCTTATCATCAAAACATGCATTAAACCATCTTGTACATCAAAACTTTCACAATAAAACATATAAAAAATCATCATAGAAATCATCATGAACATAAATTTTAAACTTTTTATAAACCTCATCATGTTGCAGGTGAGAATGTACTTACTTGACTTGCTAGTCAAACCTTATCTTAGATGACATCACTGCGGTTTTGATGTGCATACTTCTTGGAGTGTTCATGTCATACATCCATATACAAACAAAAATTAATCTTTATTTTCATGAAATTATCCAATACCATAAGACATTATTCATACTTCTATCTCAAGCAACACAAGAACACAAGTACATTCTACAAACTTTCAAATATTCACCCAAAACTGAAATATTAAAATCTGCTTGACTATTAAGAAAATACAACTCAATTATTTACAATTTATATACAATTAAGGAATACAACTTTATAGGGACATAATTAACATATATATAAAACCTTAATTTTTCTATAGCAATAAAAATTCCATTAGACAATTAAAATAAGTCATAAAATACACAATACACAATACAAAATTACCGGCAATAACAAAACAGTGAGCAGTCATCTCTAATATTCATATAATAAATTATCTATATCGTAAAATAATTTAATAAAAATCCTACATGTAATCGACACCTAAAACTATAATACAACCAAAAATTAGCTACAAATAAATTTAAAACAATTCAAAGCATGCAATAGAGTTTAGAGACCAAATAAGCTCTAAACACATGATCACCATTCTCAAATAATTAAAATTAAATTACTTTGACCTTAAAATTTTTATGACAACCTATAAACATATAAACACAGTACCATAAAAAGTTTCATTGTCAAATAAATTCGTTTGGTCATGATAAAGAGTCACATAAACAAGTAGTCTAGAATTCACTGATTAAACAGCCATAAAACCTAATCTTAAAGAATCCTCAATAACACAGAAAATATTCATCATATCACTATGAAACTTTCTAGTCCATCACTTAATATATACATGAATATTTTTGCAAAATTTCATGATAATCAACATTTGTTTGTCCCATGAAGCATTACCAATCAGCACAAATAAACCATGAGAGGTAAAGAATAAAAATTTAATATCTTAACATAAAAAATTACAAATTGCGTGAAACTTTTAGGAACATTATATAACAAATACATAAACATTATACTAAAATTTCATAGAAAAAGAAAATTTATAGACAAAGATATAGTAGTAAGAACATAGAGAAATACCATTTCAGAATTAAACCTAGAGTAAATTTCTTACCTAAAAACAATTCTTCACAAACTCTCTTTGGATTATCCCAAGAGAATACCCAATATTACATTCAATTATTTGTAGGAAAAAAATAAGGGGGAGAAAGGGAAAACAAGGGTGGAGAAAAGAAAGAGAGAGTCTAAAAGAATTTTAGAGAGAGGGAGAGAAAATGATAGAGAGAGAGAGCAATATGCATGAATGAGAAAAATGATAAAAGAGATAGGTCAACAATCTCTTAAATAGTACAATTTTTTTTTAAAAGAATGCATACATGTGGGGAATGGAGAGAATTATGGGAAAAGCCAATGCTTTGCTCTACTTACCGAATTTCACATTTTCAAAATGAGAAGCCTTATCAAAATCCAATCTTCATAAAAGTCAAATATCCCATCACATAAAATAAGGAAATAGACCAAAATATGCCAATCATACATAATATTATAGCCAATCACAAGAATCATTAATGCCACAATTTGGTATATTGTCTGTTGATTTCTTGTCAATAGTCTTTAGCCAGCCGATTTCTTAGGATTGTCCCGACAAAGTTGTGAGATCGGCTTGCTAATGAAATCCATTGGCCTACCATTCTGAGAGAGACAATTCAGCCTGCTGAACTACCATGTATACATTATAAATGACATGAACACCTTGAGCACATCAATTTCACATGACCGTCACCTATCATCATATTCAAAATAAAATGGTCTGTAACATTATTTCATAAAGAAAAATACTTAACGTCATTATATATCTATCATTAACCGTTTTATAAACAATGGTGGGTGTTACAATTTTCCCCACCTTATAAGAATTTCATACTCAAAACTTAGAACAATTGCGAATATCTAACCCTCATGTCATCTTCATATTCCCATGTAGCTTCTTCTGCTTGTTGATTTCGCCCAACACCTTAACCAAAGAAATCTCTTTATTCCGCAAGATCTTGGTTTTTCGATCTCAAAACTCTACTGGCTTTTCTTCATAGGTAAGGTCATCTCGTATTTCGATCACATGTGGCTTAATCACATGCGTAGGATTTGGGGCATACTTTTTGAGCATTGAAAAATGGAACACATCGTGAATGGCTGACGTCTCCAATGGCAATCTCAATTGATAAGCTACTTTGCCTATCCACTTCACGACTTCATAAGGTCCAATAAACCTCGAGTTTAACTTGCCTTGCCTTCTGAATTTCATAGCTCCTTTCATTGGTGCAATCTTTAGGAACACGGAATCGCCTACAGTGAATTCTAAGGGCTTTTTTCTTTTATCGGTGTAGTACTTTCGATAGCTTTGTACAGTCTCAATTCTCTTCCTTATGAACTATATCATCTTAGAAGGTTCATTGACAAAATCAATCTTTTCACTATCAATGCTTTCCATCATCTTCTTTTCACCAACTTTATGCCAACATATAGGTGACTTACATTTTTGCCCATATAGAGCCTCATAAGGTACCATTCTAATCGTTACCTAGTAGCTATTGTTATAAGCGAATTTTGCTAACAGTAATATTTTTCACTAGCTGGTCTTGTAGTAGAGAGTATAGTCTCAAAGCATATCTTTTAAGTTCAAATTTGTCCTCTTTGTCTGGCCATCAGTCTAAGGATGAAAATCCATGCAGAAATGTAACTTAGTTCCCATTGTAGTCTGTACACTTTTCTAGAATTTGGACCAGAATGACCATCGTGATTAGAGATGATAGACTTGGGAATTCCATGAAGTCGTACTATCTCCTTGACATAAATTTCTACTAGTCAGTCAATAGAGTAAGTGATCTTAATGGTGATGAAATGTGTCGTTTTCATCAGTCGATCGACAACAACCTAGATGGCATCATAACTGTTGATAGTCCTAGGCAAACTAGTAATGAAATCTATCACAATTTCTTCCCATTTCCATTTCGATATTTGAATTGACTATAAATTGCCGCCAGGTCTTTGGTGTTTAGCTTTGACTTGTTGACATGTCAAGCATTTCTTCACATACATTGTAATGTCATGTTTCATTCCAAACCACCAAAAACTGTCCTTTAGATCATTGTATATCTTTGTTGCACCTAGATGAATTGAGTAAAGAGTATCATGAATTGTTGCTAAGATTCTTTCCGTTAAACCATCAACATTGGGAATACATAAGCGGTTCTTGTGATATAGAGTTCCATCATCTATAATACAAAACTCTTCACATTTTCCTTCCTTGATTTTCTGCTTAATCCTTATGAGGCTTACATCTTTGTCTTGCTTACTCCTAATCTCATTAAATAGTAATGAAGCAATAGTTAGTGCTGAAAGCTATCTTGTTATGATTTCCAAATCAAAGTCTAGAATTTCTTTCCTCAAAGGTTGAGACACCACCTGTAATGACATCAATGTTGCAACTGTCTTCCTACTTAGTGCATCAACCACTCAATTAGCCTTTCTTAGGTCATAAAGGATTTCACAATCATAATCATTCACCAACTCTAACAATCTCTACTGTCTCATATTTAGGTCTTTCTAAGTGAAAAAGTACTTTAAACTTTGATGATCAATGAAGATCTTACATTGAACTCCATACAAATAATGCCTCCAAATCTTCAGTGCAAAAACTGCGGCTGCTAATTTGAGGTCATGAGTAGGATAATTCTTCTCATAGTCTTTCAATTGTCTTGATGCATAGGCAATTACCCTATCATTTTGCATCAAAATTGCACCAAGGCCCATCTTGGAAGCATCATTGTAAATTACAAATCCATCATTCCCTTCAGGAATAGCCAAGATTGGAGCTGTTGTCAACCTTTTCTTCAGTTCTTGAAAACTCTTCTCTCATGCACTCGACCATTCAAACTTCTTTCCTTTTCGAGTTAGATTTGTGAGAGGCGTTGCTATCTTGGAGAATTCTTTCACAAAATTCTAGTAATAACCACCTAGACCTAAGAAGCTCCTTATCTCAATTGCATTCTTTGGTTGTTTCCAATTGATAATAGCTCCATTTGATACAACGTGGCCCAAGAAAGATACACTGTCAACCAAAACTCACACTTCGAGAACTTTGCATACAACTTATGCACA
>LNSY01202571.1:0-10215 GCA_002024485.1 Artocarpus camansi
GTTTTAGGATTTTTGACCGAATTAAGATGAGAAAAGGTGTTCTCTTATTTTAAAAGGCAAAAACATTAAAACCCTAAAATTAGAGAGAGTCATTTAACGCAAGGAGAAGGTGCTAGCACGCTAATTTGGTTTTTGAGAGAGTCTGTTCGTAGCTACAAAGGGCATTGCTCTTAGTAACAATATCACCTGAGTGAACCTACTCTCTTCTTTTTAGAAATCTTGGCCCTTTTGTCATCCTGGTAAGATTCTATGACTTTCTTATCAATCTAATCGAATTATATGAATCCTGCAAGAGTTTTGTAGGAATTAATTTTGTTTTTTTGCTGCTTATTTGAATCACAAAATCCAACAAAAGCCAACATCAATGTAGCAGAGCCAAAAAGTTTGTGCCGTGGTGCTGGCCTAAAAAATATTGATTTTAATGTGGTGTCTTTTGAATTGCTTAGAATTAGTGTATTTATTTGTTGTATGCTTTCATACAAACTTGAATGTCTATTACCAATGAACATAATCATTATAATAGTTGTGATGTTACATGAAGACATGCCTTTACAATGAAAAGGTATGTTTATGTGTGAAAGGTTGCATGAGGTAATAAGGTTGCAACAGTTCATAAAATGGTACCCCTACATTTTATCAAATCTTTAGAAAATTATAGGTTTCATATCTTGTTCTAGAGAATAATATTATTGTAAGATATTGTTTTAAAGAGTGTGTTATATCTTGAGGGTAATTTTCCCTTATAACCCATTAGCAAACTAAATAGTAGGGGCAGATAAAACCTCAAAGAAAGTATTCTGATATGCCTCAAACTCATTTTACATTTTCAAATTTTCTTAGCCTCCATTTCTTATTTTACCCACAAATTCTCCAACATTATTTTCTAACAAAAAATAAATTTAGACAACAAAGTGGCATATTTTGAAAGTCAGAGGATAAATAACATAAGTGACATACTTTGGGGGAAAAGTATAAAAATATTCTGCAAAAAAAAGGTCCAAACACTAACAAAGTTTGATGAAATAGTGATATTTGCTAATAAAATAAAGTTTAAAAGAATTAAATAGTACATTTTAAAAATCAAGAGAGCATAATGACATAAATGACCTAATTTGGGGGCATACATAAGAATAATCCTATCTTTGATGCGATTTCTTTTTTTTTTTTCATTCTTATTTTCCCCATCTCTCTGTCTTTCTCTTCCTTTTTTCTTGAACTTATTTCTTCTATTTTTTTTTCGCTATGCCTACAACCAAAATTAAATGAGAATAATAACCAAAAAAAAGAGGAAGGAAGAAAGAAAGAAAACGTGAATACACAAAGGCTATGTTTAGAACTGATAGACTAAATGCCTTAGGAATTAAATAATGCAATTATTTTCAGGTCATTTAATCAATAAAGAGTTTAATATTTATTTTATATATCAAATATGTTCCCTTTATGTTCATTTATATTGAATGTATGATACGCAAACAAAAGTTTAAGACTGTCTATCTAAACCTTTAAGATCGTGCATATGATGGACAGATTATGCAAAAGACATGAATTTTAAAGTAATAGTCTAAATATAAGAAAAAAGGTCCGCAATTGAGGGAATAAAGTTACACACTTTATTCATCTTAAGATTGTTATGTTGTCTACATACCCAAAGGGAGATGACTTGTCTTGGTCATCGAAATAGGACTCTGTGAGTCGAGACATTAGTATGTTGTCATTAATGACAACATATTAGATCGAGACTAAAGTTGAATTGATTTAGGTAATAGTTTTGTTTGAATAAATTAATTCACTTTAAACAATTATATGTGTTACATCTTAATCATGAAATCAATCAATAGAACCGTATTCTTAACTTGTGTCTTTTGATGTACCAAAGGATGACATACTTAATTAATTAAAGGCATGCATACTAGTATATTAGAGACTTGATTCTTGGTTGATGTAGACTTGTTATTCATAGATATAGAATCTATAGCTTTTTTGAAGAGTTAATGATATTCTCTTATAGGCATTATCCTGTGATTGGAAACTAGATTGCTCAAATCTTTGGATATATAAGTTGAACCAAATGGTATACTATTCGTATTAGTTATGAATAATAAGTATTCCAATGGTAAGGTATTGTAACATAGCATAAATATAATCGAAAAGATAAAACGAAATTTATCCTTTAACGATTATGAATATCCTTTGGGGATACTACACATTATAATATGTCATAGATGATTAACTTATTGGAGTTTTATAATTTATATACAGTTTAAGAGTGCAGCTCTATGCTTTTAATGGAATAGCTTTAAAATTGATAATTATAAAATATATATGTTGAGGATATGTTATTTTATAATTATAGGAGATTGATTTATATATATCCAGTAGGTCTCCTTTGCTAGCTCACATATTTTCTTGTAACGATACGATGTGTTTTTTTATATATTGGTAACTTATGTTAATTCTTAAGATTGGCTTAAATTTGGTTTGTTGGATTTAATAATTCATGTTTAATTTATTGTTTGAATTAATTTTATGAATTAATTCAAGATAAATACATTGAATTATTTGAATATATTTAATTTGAATAAGATTATCAACATATGATCATTTTAATCAGATTACTTTTGTATTGGGTTATTTGAATTAAAATAGAGACTCTATGAAAGATACTTATGTCAAAATAGAAATTATTCAATTGGTTTAAAAGGGTGGACAAGATTGCTCTTTAGTGAAGGCATGTTAGCCTTGACATGTTGGTCGACTAGCCCTAGTATAGGATAGTCAACTTCCCCATGCCATGTTACCAATCTGCGTCTAACATGGTTTAGCAACAAGAGTTGATCCAAACTTGAATTTTAAAACCTAATCTGATAAGAACGAGTCCCCATCTGATCACTATATATAAGAAACATTTTCCCCTAGTTTTTCATCATAAGTGAAGTCACTTGAGAGGTTTAGAGAAAGACTTTTAGCAAGAGAAATTCTGTTAATTTATAGAATTACTGTTCAACATTTGTAACAGTAATTCTTGTTATTCTCTTCCGGTTGTGGGGAGAACTTACCGTGAGGATAATGGAATGACATATGTCCACTTGCACTCCAATTAGAGAAATGAGAATAGCAAAGAAAACCATTTGGTTGAGGCTCTTTCGGGCATGATTCTCAGTAGCAGTTTTGTTAAGTAATTTCTTATCAAAAGTGCAGTTTCGATTTAACAAAGTATAAAACAATATATTATTACTTTATTGTATATAGCATGTTTAACTTGTTTATTAAAAAGAGTTTATTTTTTTTAAATCTTTTAAACTCTGCTAAGTACTCAATTCCCACCAAGTAAGTACTCACTTCCCAACGAGTATACCATATGAAAGTACCATGTTGTATAATAACATACTAATATAATGTTTGGTATGATTGTTTCGTTATACTATATAAGTTAACACAGATGGTAAATTAATATGATCTATGACATGAGATAGAATATGGCCCATATTTGATGTATTACTTAATTACATAATTTTAATACTTAAACATATTTTAACATAAGGTACTTAAAATTATGAATAAATTTTTTTACATGTATATTTTTCCTTGATTAAATTTAAAACGTAATATAATTTCTTGAAACTTATTCTTTTAAAAACTAACATAACAATAACTCGTTAAAACTTAATCTTTAAAACTAGGGTAATAATTTCTTAAAAATTATTCTTTAAATACCTTTCTTAACTTAAAATAAGACTTTAGAAACATTTCTAAAACTAAATATTATTATAATTTCTTACTAGAAAATTTACGTATGTTTGTTAAAACAAAATTTTTTAAATCTTTAAACATTTCAAAATAAGGTGGCATAACTACAACCTTGATCTCTAGAACAAACTTTCATAGTACTACTTAATTATTCATACATACATAATTTAGAAAGCATTTTAGGGAAAATACATATTGCTTAAGCGATGTCCATTTTCCATCTCCATCACTCGTTCTCCACTTGCTACTGCCATCAAGTGTTACTAATAAGTTCCTTACCTACAGCATTAACATACTTAAATAAGCTTTTGCACAACAAGTAGGAAGTTAAACTTACAAAGCTAAATTTAAAATCATTTAATAAAATATGCTTGAACATTTTCTTATCAACTTTGTTTATGTGTAACTATTTAAATATTATCTTCTCTTATTGATTGGGCTTGGGTGATCGTATCGGTTGTGAACGATCCTCGAGAAGTTAGGGTCATAAGGTCCTAATGACACCGAGATCATGAAACCATAGTGAACTAAACTAAAGCCTCTCCGTTGGTCGAGAGGTTGGTATGACACTCTTAATTTGTCTTGTTAATTTCATCTGTCTTATTATGTATGTGCAGTATGATATGTGACTACATAACACCATATATCAAATATAAAAGCATGCTTAACTGAAAGTGAGTGAACAACATATTTTAATAGAACATGCGTCACTTATCATATTTGACCTATCAAAATACAAACATAACGTATATTAATTAAGTAAATAGGACCTCATAGAATATGGTAGGGCATATCACTAAACATGCATTTCATAATTTTAGAAATCATGTAAAAACATTTTATTTGAAACCTATTTATATTGTAAGTGAGATTCCTACTTATCTGTTTGCAAAGTAGGGTTCTCTACTCGTTGAAACTTCCTATCCTCTATGGACAAATTATGTATAGAAACATCCATTAAGAGTGTAAGAATAACTTATCTTATGCAATTTAAATTTTAGCATAATCATAAGGATTTTGATAATTTCATTAGATAGTAAATCCCCTTACCACACTATCGTAAAAATAATTATTTCTATTACAAGGATTATTTAATTTAATTCTTATACTTCTAATTTTCCTTAATTGCCTTTCATAATTCGTATAAAGATTGATAATTAATAAATTATCTATCGTTATTAAGTTTAATATGACTTCAATGAACTAATTTAATAATTACATATCTTTTTGATTGATGAAGTAGTTTATTGGGCTTGTAATTGGTTCAAACCCCATTGACCCCAAAAATGCTCCTAAGGTATTTTAGGCATGGTATCATTAAAACTTTGATCCGAGTGGCTTTTGGACTAATACGGGTGTTGGGCTCATGTCTAGCATCATAATTCAAAAGGTCTAGCGCATTTGGGTTTCATGATACCCCTTCAAAAGTTTACTTTGAAAATTGTTAAAGTTTATGAAAATTATAACCTTGTAATATAAGCTTTTCATTTTAAAATAATGTTTGAATTTGTTAAAACAGTAAATCATAGTCTCGTACGGTTTGTTTTGAGTGCTATAGTATGTTTATTGGTTGAAAAATAGAATTCTGTCGCTAAGCGAATGTATTCAAAAACTAATACCAAGAGGCACTTTATAGGGAACAAGAGAGTTAATAAATTTTCAAAAGTCTCTCAATTTTAATTTTAATATCAAATATTTAATTAAAGTAAAAAGACACTAGTTTCCTATTCTTACAGTAAAAAGACACTAGTTTCCTATTCTTACACTACCATAGGTGCCACATAGATACCTTATCTATGTGTGGTGCCAATTCAAGGGGAAGGAGGAGAAAAAAACTACTTGTTACCCAATCTCTTTTGTTTCTACATTAAAACTTTCCATATTTGAATTAAATCATATTTATTCAAAATTGAAAATACGAAATATAAAAACTTTGTAAACAAGCTTCAATGTGCACAAGAGGACTCCTCTTTGTGCATAGGCACCACATACAATGGGACCCTTCCACTATGTGGACCCACTCATAGTGTAACTTCTAAAATTAATTATTTTATTTCTTATTAAACAATCTAATTATTTCATAAATATAAATTAATTTATTTTTAGTGATATTTATTTTAGAATTTCATAATTTTAAATTAATTATTTAAACCAATAATTTTACTTGTCCAAACAGTGTTTATAAGAATAGCAAGGTACTAATAGACTTATAATTTCAAGCTCCAATAAAACCAATATATTAATTAAACTTTTTAACTAATATATTACTCTTTTATATATTCCAATGTCACTCCACTAAATGCATTGAATTGCACTCTTGAAATTATAGATATTTAATTACTCATTTCTTAGAGTCGTCCATTTGATATAGTCATTACATATAAGTCTATCCTCTATAAATTATTCATAATTAGAGCTGGGTAAAATCCATTAACCTCCTTAATTATTTCTTTATCGTTGAGTCTTTATTGTTGAGTACCATTTATTCTCTAATGAATAATAAATTTATAAACTTAATCATGAATTAAGCGCTCTTATTATTTAAGTCCTAAATCAATACTCAAGAGAATTATTTATCTAATTCTCATTAGGGAAGGATTTCTTGTAATATTGAGATTCCTTGCTACTTACTTCATCATGCCTCCAAGAAACAAGGAATAAGATTTGATTCTCAAATCCACATCAAGGAAGTAAAAAAGACATAAATCCATAAATAAGATTATGCTAATAACTCAAGATTAAGATTATCCTATATATGGCCATTGGTGGATGTGATTAGACCTTGCTATATTTAATGAAAATTATTAGCTGTTCATTTCTCATCACGTCCCAATCCCACATGATCTCATTATGCACAATGCACTCATTTAATGACTCACAGCATTAATAATATCGGATAAGTCCATTCCATTCTTTATATAAATGACCTATACTAGTAACGTTCAGTTAAATATTCTATATTTTAATCGATAATTAATTATAACAATTAATTATATGTTACTGACTACTTTAATTATTATCTTTAAATATTATCTTCTTATATAAAATAGTTATATACAATATTTAAGGTCAAATAGATAGTTATGGAATTTTCATGATATTCTTAAAGTACTCAAAATACATATACACAAAAATAATGAATAAATTCACATTATTTATTTATTTAAAAATATATCTATTTCAAAACGTCATATGCTTTATGAGCATCTATCTTTACAATCTCCCACTTACCGTAAAGCAAATGAGACACGTCTCTTAATACATATCCCTCTAGATGCTTCTCAAAAATTTTGACTGTTAAGGTCTTTATGAATAGATCTACTAGGTGGTCTTCCAATGCAATCTTCAATACTATCACGCCACATCTATGGTACATATCTTAAATTAGATATCTCTCTACATGCCCAATGCCTTTATGGTTTCTTGACTCTTAAATGTTTATGATTGCTACATTTTTGTCACAATATAGTCTAATCGGCTTATCCTTTTCTAGAACAAGAATTTTCAAAGCCAGACTGCTTCCATGTATGCTTCATAAGAAACCATGTATTCAACCTCTATTGTTGAGTTAGAAACACACTCTTGTTTTACACTCCTCCAAACAATGGCTCCACCACCAAGAGTGAAAACACATCCTAAGATCGACTTTTGATCATCCTTATCCAAATAAAAAAATCAAAATTGATGCAATCGTTGAGAGATAAATCTCCTTTGGATTACATAACCTTATAGTTTCTCATTCTATAAAGATACTTGAGAATATACTTCATAGTCATCCAATGATCAAATCCTAGATTCGACTAAAACTTTTTAACTATCCCATTTGTAAAGTAGATGCCAGGTCTAGTACACTGCATAGCATACATTATGCTTCCAATAGCCAATGCATAAAGGAAACAAATCATCTCTTCTTTCTCCTAAGGGGTCTTAAGACACTGCTCTTTAAAGTGATGAATACTACACCTAGAAGGGAAATTCCCTCTCTTAGAGTTATGCATCCCATATTTGACAAGCATCTTGGCAACAAATGTATGTTAAGATAATGCTGAAAATTTTTTCTTGTGATCTTGGATGACCTGGATCCTAAGAACATTGCTTGCCTCTCCCAAATCTTTCAATTGAAAATGGCTGGCTAACCATTCCTTTACTTGTGACATTGATTCTTTGTCATTCCCAATGAGCAAGATGTCATTAATGTAAAGTACTAAAAAGACCACTTTCTTTTCTTTAATGAACCTATATACACATGGTTCATCTCAATTTTGTTCAAAACAATAAGTCTTAATAGCCTCATCAAACCTAATGTTCCATGATCTAGAAGTTTGCTCAAGTCCATAAATTGATCTTTGCAGCTTATAGACTTTCTACTCTAGGCCTTCAGCTATGAAACCCTCTAGCTGTACCATGTAGATGATTTCTTCAAGATAGGTGTTCAAAAACACCATCTTGACATCCATATGCCGTATTTTGTAGTCATAATAAGTAACAATGGATAAGAGCATTCAAATGGACTAAAACTTAGAAACTGGAGGGAAAGTCTCCTCATAGTCAATTTCCTCCCTTTAGGTGTAACCCTTGGCTACTAGCCTTGCTTTGAAAGTTTTTAATTTCCCATCCATTCCTTGCTTTCTCTTGTAGATCCATTTGCACTCAATGGCTTTTATTCATTCAAGAGGATCAATAAGTTCCAAAACCGAGTTGGAATTTATGGATTCCATTTTGAGTTTCATGGCTTCTAGCTACTTCTATTTTTCAAAATCTTCCATTGCCAACTTATAAGTCAATGGATCACCCTCCCACTATGATGAAGCACTAGAGGTGTCTAACTAGAAGTTATGGCCTCTTCGATTTGCTCTTTGACAACTCTTGTTGGCTGTGGGCTGATTTGATCAGCAAGTAACTCTTTTAGAACTACTTTGCCCTTTAGTTTGAAATCTT
This sequence comes from Artocarpus camansi, assembly GCA_002024485.1. NCBI lineage: Eukaryota > Viridiplantae > Streptophyta > Magnoliopsida > Rosales > Moraceae > Artocarpus > Artocarpus camansi. The sequence continues at coordinate 8,686 of LNSY01202571.1, forward strand.
TCATACAGTCATGTTCAATGAAAGTAGAATTTGTCAATACAAATACCTTTTTATCTTTAGGACTATAGAACATACCCCCTCTTCTACCTTGAAGATATTTTGCAAAGATAGAGACTACCAAACAAGGTTCGAACTTCATAGTCTTAGCCTTTAGTACATGTGCTAGACACCTCATGTATAGATGTGCCTTAAACTAGGTTAAAGGTCATTCCACATTTCTAGAGGCATTTTAGGTATAGACTTAGATGGAACCAAGTTTAGAATATAAACTGCGGTTCTTAAGGAATATTCCTAGAAGGATGTGGGTAGAGAAGAATAACTTGACATTGATCTCATCATGTCAAGAAGCATTTGATTTCTCTTTTCAACAACACCATTTTATTGTGGTGTTCTTAGGTAGTGAGTTGTGAAACTATTCTGCTTTCCATCAAATGGTCTATAAATTCTATGTCTAGATACACACCACTTGGATTTGATCAAAGCACCTTGATTTGCTTCCACTTCTGTTTAGAATTCCTTAAACTTTGAAAATGCTTCAACTTTCATGTGCATTAGGTATGCATAACCATATCTAGAATAACTGTCAATTAATGTGATTAAATATTCATATTCGCATCTTCCTTGGACGTTTAAAGGTCCGTATACATTGGTATATTAACCTGAGAGGGTCCTTATGTGAGCATCATCATTTATGAGCATTAGGTTCATGTTATTTTCTTAATTTGGCATAGTTCTCACTAATAAGTTGTTTAAGTGCAAGTAGGTCGATAATTGGATTAGACATATTTCTAGAGTAATAAATCAATAGACATTCAACTTGCATTCATGAATATCATAACAAAGATAAGTTTTAGGCATAGTAAATATGATACATGGATGCCCGTGAAAAATACATAAAACATGTTTACTAATTATTTAACCAATGATAATTCAATTTACCACAGATAAAGTGCTACTGTAGGGTATTTCAAATTATTTATAAATTAAATTAAGACACTCTCAATTAATAAATATCATTCAAAACATATCATATTTTCACATTTATTAACTGCCGTTATTTTGTTAAGAATGTAATTAATATTTAATTACAACCTTTTTGAGTGCAACCTACCATTTTGGATTCCTAAGACTTAATTCTAAAGTGCTGCTGGGTTAGTCAAACTAAAGATACATATTCGATTCTTATCACAAGGAAGAACCACTTTGTATCTATTTAAAGGGATACCCTCTATAGTAAGGCGCCATCTAAATCTTACGGTGTTATTCTAACAGTGGACTAGTAGGTCGTATTGTTATACAACCATTTCCCACTTAATGTTTTGCAAATATGCATTTTATTTGTAAATCATCTTATGGTTTATGATTTTAGAGATATAAACATTTCATATATAATACTATTTTGCAAATCAGATTTATAACTGTTAATTAATTTAATCTCTTTGAATTAATTTTTGGCGCATATTCTATATTTACAATTAAAACATTTTTAATGTAATAAATAAATGCATGCATATGCATAGCATGTCATAA